>CAFUXE010000196.1:264151-274930 GCA_903364295.1 Serranus cabrilla
AAAAAAAAAAACGTGGAACTTCAAAGCCCCCTGTGGTGGTGGGTACACATTAATGAACACATCACACAAACACAACGTCCTGCAAATAATTCACTTTCTCTTACAAGTTTGATTGCAAAATGGATCGTGGAGGGGCACGTTTGAGCATCAAAAATGTGTGTGAGTGTTTGCACAGTGCAGACACACACCAACACGAGTCACTCTGCAAGCACAAACAGTCAATACTGTAGTGGCTGATTAGTATGAGAAGAGGGGATGAATATTGGAGAAGGGCTCTCAAGAGCCGCCCCTGAAACATGGAGAGGATGTCAAAGCATTTTGTTCCCATCTCGTTCATTAGATCTAACACAGGCTAGTGGACGCTCAGTGTGTTTTTAAGTCCATTCACAATCACACACACAAGACAAAAAAAAAGAAAAAATCACTGCTGGAAACAGTTGTAGTTATTAGATCGGCGTGTCTGACATTTTGTCGACATAAGTAATTAATTTAGCCTTTCTATTGGGAAAGTCCAAAGAGCCCAATTAACATGGCTAATATTGCTGCATCGAGTAAAAACATCTTTTTTTTTAATACAGAGGGAATATTCAAATGACTTGCCTTCATTATTCAAATGTATAAGCAAAGTCATCACTGGGGGAAAGAGACAAGATGGGATTCACACTCGCAGGAACAAGAAAATGATAATCAATCTTTTATTTCTGCAAAGCAATCAAATAAACAGCATATGTGATTTCCCTTTATCTCGCTGTGTCGTATGAAATCTGAGGGGTTCTTACATTCATGCTCATTATTCTTCGCTAGAAATTTAGATTCTTATTTTTTGTGTGTATTGACTAAGTGCCATGCTGCTGTGATTACTGTTAATTATTTAATTTCAAAGATAACAGAATCGGATATCTTGACAGAATTTTTGCATGAGCCGAGAAGCCGTTTGGTATTTAAATGAAATTATACAGTAAGTCGAGGCTTTGGAGAAAGAGGATTTTTGACTTTTACAGTTGGTCCGGTACACATGCTCAGACAGGAAGCCAGGCCAAGACTCACTCAGCTGCCAAATCCCACGGCTTTGTAAGCAACACGCTGCAGAAACAGAATCAGACAAATAATATTCTTAATTTAGAGAGTAAAAAAGTGTAGAGGTCAAAGGCAGGAGTGAGGGACCTTTTATACTTTATTTGAATCTGTTTTTATAGATTGCTATTGTGGTACTGTGTTTTCTATTTTCACGGCTCGTTCGGGTGTTTGTTTTCTAGCGAGCTCAGGGGCCCCACTACTGCAAGGCCCGGGCTCTTGGCTCGACTCTCCCACTCGTATAGCTATAACAAAGTCAATATTACAAAGAGGTAACACATGTCGAGGTATGCTTCAGGCCTGCCCTGGTGCTGTGATCCTGGATTGGGACACACACACAGAAACACACACACACACACACACTGAGTAAAAGAATGCATGCCTTCAATAGCCGGCTGCCTACCTCCATGTAGAAAAATGTATGCCACTTTTTTTTTCATCTCTTTGCAAATTTGTTCTCTGGTTGAAGCTGGTATTTTGGATTTCACACATGTGAAATTGCTCATACATGTGTGTGTGTGGGAGTGTGTGTGAACTTCCTACACAGTGTGTGAGCGCAAAGTACTTGTTGGTGTCTGCGCGTTCACATAAATTTTGAGTGTGTGTGTGTGAGGGCCAGTTTGTTTTGTTTTTCCCTTACTTCAGCACATCTGAGAGAGCTTTTCTGGAACTCCTGAGCCCTGTCCAAACAAAGATGGCCGAATGTGAGGGATGGAGGGGAGGTGGATCAGGGCGTGCGTGCGTGTGTGTCTATGTGTGTGTGTGTTTGTGATTTTTCAAGTAAGCTGGGACCAGAAGGGCCTTGCGAAAAAACCATGAGGAGGGAGAGAAAACCGAGCCCCTGAGAAAGGCAGCTGGAAACACGGAGACTTGCGGTCTTTCTCCCCCTCATCCCCCACCGCTCTCTCCTTGGTCCAGCTGCACTCAGATGTGTCTGACTGGTCCCCCCCCACACCACCACTGAATCCACCCACCCACCCCTGCGCTCTCCCAAGCTCAATGCCACTGCCAAGGAGGGAGAGAAAGAGGGAGAGTGAGGGAGAGTGTCACAGCTGGTAATACTTACTGGCCATTTTGCCGCGGTAAAGGCATGAGATTCATTAGGCCAGGGCCCGCGTGTTTTGTGCTGAGTACCGGCCGTGTTATTGTTAGGATGTGGTAAAATTATAAATATGGAGGGGTGAGGGGGATTTGGGGGTGCAGGAATCTAAGTGGAAGGGTTGGAGAGAGAGAGAGAAAGAGAGAGAGGTGGTGGTGAGGAGGGGGAGAGAGAAGGAAGAGGAGAAACATGCCACTCATTAACTCCTCTGCCACAGTCTTGTTTCTCATGATTGGGTGGCAATAAAAAAGTCTGTCACAATTTGTCAAAGTTAATGACTCAATGGCACACCAGCACTCGGGCGCTGGAAGACACGCTAACATATGTCGAATTAGTCAATAGCTTTATAATTGCAGAAATAAGGATTCCGGCTTTAGCCAAATGAAGCGGACTTAGAGGGTCCTGAGAGGGAATTCGCAATTTGGTCAGGTCGATTGCAGAATGGCAATCACCAAGGCTTGGCACTGCTCTCCTCACGCAAAAGAGAGTTTTTTTCCCCTTCTTTTGCTTTCTGTCTTTCTTCCTTCCTTCCCTCCCTCCCGTCTGTTTGCTCTGTGTCTTCTTTGTGACCTGTGACTCTGGAACGGCGTCTAGCCTCCACTTCAGCCCCTCTATCTGTGAACTTTGTAAGACTGATAAAGACTAAGACACCCTGATGGACTTTCCTTTGGTTTCCCGTCTCCCTCCCTCTCTCGTTGTCCCACCACACACACACACACACACACAGTCATCCAAAGACACTCCTCACTTCTCTGCCTCATTGTGTGGCTTTGGGAGTGACACACTTGTCACTGCAGTTATGTAGCCATTGGTTGAACACTCTCCCTCCCCTCTCTGTCTTTATCTCTGCCTTGAGTCCTATTTTTTCCTGTCATTTGCCGACTGTAAATACTAATAAAAGTTGCAGCTTTTTCTTGGAGTCTTAAAGTGGGAACTACGAATCAGGAGCAGTCTTCTCACTATGCTGGCTGAGGTAAACGATTGCACAAATCTGTAAATAACAACAGTCTGGGCATTGATTTTTCTTTCTTCTTGTTGCTCTGCCACTTCTGGTGATATTTTATAATGTCAGTGGATGTAGCACTTTGGTTGCAAATAATCTGAATAGAGCAATTATCCTTAGTTCAGCATGGCGTCTACGTAGTTTTGTATTTCCACAGCTGTTGGGTGTGCAGGCCCAGGTGTTTACAAGTAAACCACCATGCTGACACACTGTTTGAACAAAACTCTGAGGAAAGAAACAAATATTATTGCCCAGTCGTGTGTCTTGAAAACCAGCCAATGTGTCTACAGTAGTGTTCGGGTGTAGTTGAAAAAACACATATACATAATTTGGAGATTGCTTACACACAATTAGTGCAGCCGTTTTTACATTAAAAAATGGTCAAAGAAAATAAAGAGCTATTGGCAAGATTACATCTAGGAATTCTTCCAAGATTTCTCTGGCTGCGAGCGAGTTTGAGTAGGGGATTTCACTGAGTGTGGGTGTTTGTGTGTGTGTGTGTGTGCACATGTTTGCATGAGAGGGAATGTGGGAGAGTGTGTGGGCGCCTGTCTGTAGTTCAGGAGGTAGAGTCCCACCTTGTAGACGAGTGTGATGACTAAATGTCAATTTGGGGGAGTCTCTGCAGTGCTGGACTCCTGTCGTCACGCTGTGTGTGTGTGTGTGTACCGTCGCCCACGCCAACCAATGATCACCATGGAGATGTCCCCTCGCAGAGAGGGGTCGGCAATATGTCTGGGCTCTGACTAATACTTTCTGTTTGTGTTAGGGTGTAGATGGGGAGGGAAGTAAAGAGCAGACGGTCATCTTCTCTCCCCTCTCTCTCCTTCCACCACTCCTCCTTTCTGTCCCTTTCAGCTCCCTCTCTCCTTTCTCTTCTCTCTCATCGCTCAAACATGTGTCTGGTCGCACTGTGTGGTCATGTCACTCCCTCAAGTCTCCAGGCACAAACCTAGCGTGTTGTTGCCCTCGCTGTGATATTTGCATTCGGCGGGGGCGATCAGTGGGCCAGCGAGTGCAGGTGTCAAGTCTGACAGGGAGTTGTCCTTATCTGGCGCAGGTCGCTCCCTCTGATAGGCTGAAGGTCAGAGCACATCTAGTATATATTGACGACAACGGCTTCTTTTATTTTCTTTCCTTTCCTGTCCACACAATGGGCAGCGATAAGGAGGTGTGTCTCTGAACAAAGCCTAACAACTTGCAAAGGGATTACTGGCTTTTTATTTGACTTCATTGCCAGAGCAATTAGTCCGCCAACACAAAATTAAGTCACAATTTGGATTATTGATTAATTGTTAAAGTCATTTATCAAGTAAAATAACAAGCATCTGCTGACTTCAGCTTCTCAAATATGGGGATTTTCTTCATTTTAGATCTCTTTAAAGGGATACTTCAACCCCACAATGTCACTCAGACTGTGTTAGCTGGAATTCATGAAGAAAACTTTGTTTTTCCTCACAAATCTCCATGGTGAACCAAGAATAGACAAAGAAAATTCTTGAATAAATTAAGTAAAATTGGCAGTATTAGTATATCAAAACATCCTCTAACAAACCCTCACAAACTTGTGTAGTAGGAAGTATGCATGTAATGCAAATAAATAAAGACATTTTTGGGGATATAAAGTAAAACCGTTTCATGATATTGGTAACACCAATATCATTCATTTAGCCGCGTTTCAGGTTATCATATAAAATGCACATATAGAACTGTACCAAAACTTGCGTCATACAGGAGAAATGTTGGAGATCCGGCCTGACATCTTTTGTACAACATTTTCTTAACCTTCCTACCTCCCCTCATCAGCTTTCCTCTGCCTTCTCCACCTTCTCTGCAACACCTCTTCCCCACCTTTCTGATACACCAGCTTGCCCGGCTCCCCCCACCTCAAACACCCCCCCACTGCTCCCTCGCTATCTCGCTTCTCTTCCTTTTCACCAACTTTCCCTTCCTTCTCTCTCTTTCTCTCCCTGCATCCCCTCCCTGCCTCCCTGAGCACCCTTCTTTGAACCTGGCCTTGTGTCTGTGGACCCAGAGGTCTGTCACTGGGCAGATGGTTTGATCTCTGGCTGGGGAAATGCTTTGAGGCGAGCTGAGAGGGGCCAGGGGCCTGGACTGGGGGCCTCTGCCTGGACCTGCTGTCTACACAAAAGATGGGAGAAACTGCTGCTCCCTTGATGCTTCGGTATTTGAACTGACAGTGTAGTCCAGTGTTAACAGTGTGGTACTGCTCTCAGTCTATACAGGCTGCACTGACTGAGAGCATGGCATATGATAGCGAGATCACAGGATTGTGTTTCTGGTCCAGTATTGTGAGATTACACTCCCTCTCCCTCTCTGTTTCACAATATCAAAGCCAGCTGGGTCATTTTCTGTCCACTTCATAAACAAGCATGACTGTCCTGGAGTACACGCACAGCTATTTATCATGCGAGTGAGTCAGGCTGGGAGTTTCGTCATTGATCTGATTTGAAATTTTTCGGGTGGTGCTCACGATGGGGATGATTTGCTCTCTGTGACTGTGTCAAACCACACACAAGAAGCAGGAATGTTGGACGCAGACATTTTTGCCTGTTTGATTGTGGAGTAATAACATGGGTGTTGTGTCTGTGCGAAGGAGTGCAGAGCGTGACTCATATCTGACAGCTGACAAACATAAAAAGACAGGACTGGACCTCCGCTCGGAGCCCAACCTGGACGTCATGTGGAACGACAGCAGATGACAGATTTCACCACTCACTATTCAGTTGTTTGGATTGTTCAGTTATGAACTTGAGATTTATGTTCTTGATTACTGATTCTTATCAAAGACGGCTGCTTCAGGATTTCATCACGAGCAGGCGTAGAAATAGAGAAAACTAGAATGGAGATTCCCATCAAATCAAAATAGCAGGTTGCAAGACTGGCGGCCATTTTTATATGAACAGTTGAGACTATGGAGACTGGTCTCCCCTCAAAAACGACAATATAGGGCGTTTCTACGACTCATATCTACGTTTTAGACCATCAGCCGCCGCCATCTTGCTGACATAGTAGTAATGCTTGATGGTGATACAGAGTTTTAATGACGTCAGGATGTCACACTCTGAGTGGGAGGCAGGGGAGGTGGAAGGGACGAAAAAATTGCGGACATGATATTTTCTGTCCCTTCTGACCTGTTGGGTCTTGCAGCCTTTAAGTGATGACCCCCTTCATTCTGAGGGCCGGCAGGACTTTAACAAATCTACATCAAAACAAAATAATTTCTTCAGCAGGTGTAGTGCAACAAGACTGAGAGGCCCTGCCAAACATCTGAAACTTATGTTTCACAGACACAATATGTTCACAGATGAATTTTATTGTTCCCCAGTCTTTGTTGAATGTTTATTTACTTTTCCATTTCCCAAACTTCATTTTCAAATTTGGCCCTTTTCAACATTAGTCTAAGAAGTTTACAGTAAGTTACTAACAGTCTTTTAAAAAGCGTTAAATCTAAACACTGTAATAGCTTTTTGTATACATTTGATCAGATCTGAGGGACATTCACTGATTGACAATGAATCTTAAAATCCGTCAAGTCCCACGGAGCATTAATTAAGGGTGCGTGCAAACAACAGACATGGCTGCTTCCATTTGTTTGACTTAAAGAAAGAAAGGAAAGGGAAGAAAAGAGAAAGGTCCCAGGTCTCCACATGAATACATGAAAACACATGCTTCTCTTCTCCTTCTGTAATCCACCAGGGACTCACGCCCCATTTGGTTCCCATTAGCATAGCTCTGGTCGCTCTGCCCCGTGTCAAAGCCCAGACGCACAGCTGCACAAAGGACAGGGACCTCTGGCTCTGTGACTGCCAGCCGCTGGGCTCAAAACCAGAACTGACATGGAGGACGGGCCTTACACTGTGGGGATTTCAGCGGGAAGACACAGCCTTTTCTACAGCTTCCTCCTATACTGTTTAATACTAAAGGCAGCGCACCAGTGATTAATTGTTGTTTATTTTGTAGCACTTTGTAAGGCAGGAAGGCTCTGTTTCAAGTCAAATCCAATGTAAAAAAATCAAACAAGCAAAAATTAGGCTTGGCATGAGGTATTTGCTCCCCTGCATTTTGTGGCGTGCTGTGTCTGACTACAAAGACTTTCTTTATTCAGCGTGTTTTATTTGTCACCTGTTTCCAATATGGACATTGTGAAGTCCTGATCTATCTGACGGAGCCAGGGCCTCGTTTTATGACACGCAAAGCCGCTGTGCCTCTTTTCCTACACACGTTGGCTGCACATTTCTGGCAGGAAATTGACAGCATTTCAGCAGCTAACTCATGGATGAGATAATATCTTGTGGGTGGAAGAGAGGACAAGATGCTCCCAGTGTTTTACAGTGACCCTAAGCAGAGACAAATTTAAATCTGAAGCTGCTGCGGCTGCAAAGAACGAGGCGCGCACACACATGCGCACGTACACACAGGGTTTTCATTTAAATCTCGGCTTTGCTTAACTCACCAAACAAGAAATGTGGTCTGTGGCTGTGTGTTGAACATGGTAAAGGTTTCAATTAAAGTAGGAGGAACAATACCCACCCAGCATCTAGCAGCTGTCTGGGTTGGCTTTCTATTGTACGCTGTCAAGGGAGGATACAGAGAGGCTGGAAGGGACTAGTGGTGCTTTAGTGGTGTTTTTTCGGTGGCATATGGTTACAACGTCAACCTTAAAATATGACAGGGTAGTAAAACAGTTGCACAGGATATTAGTTTAGGATCACCATCAGCTCTATGGTTTCATAAGACTCAAAGTGGCCAAAACTCCGTCTTTGTTGACCTCTGCATATGCTGCTCGGTTGAGAGATGGACTCATTTGCATGTATCGGCATTGATTCTGGGCCATGTTGCCTGTCTTTCCCAGTCTGTTTAAAATCCTCTTTGGACAAGATTACAATACGAAAAGTCCAGCCTGAAGCCATCTTGTTCTGCAGCTCCCCTTTCCTGCAGTTCTTCAGTCCATCTGTCCCACTAACAGTCTTTTAATTGAGAGTCCTCCCCAGTCTGATGCTGGCCATTGCTGACTGTCAGTGTTTATACAATTGGGCTGGGACAGGGACTGCGAGCCAAGCAAAACATCCATGAAACATCAAGCCTCCAGCTAAACAAAAACCAGCACTGAGACACACACACTTGAGCCAGATAAGGGCCGAAAATGATGCTTTCTGAACGCAGTCAGGTTAAGTTGTTGACCATAGCGGTAACACGGCAGCTGTGTGAGTGTTGTCTGTTGTCTGGGTCTAATTGCTACAGCATTGTGGGATTTTCTTCACTTGCAAACAGCTTTTTTCTTTCCTTGCTGCTCATTTTTCTGGTGATTTATGAAGTCTCACACACACTCGCTCACACACACCCCTCTGTCCTTTTCCTCACCGTCGTCCTCTTTAGTTGCGAGCCAAAGAGGAAACCCTGGCGAGACGCTAGCACAGTGACTAATGCTGTGTATCTGGCCCGGGCCTCAGATAACACAGCCTCCTCCTCCGCCTGCTGTGACAAATATGTGCGAGTGTAGCGGTGGGATCCGGGCCCAAGCTTGTCCCTGACCCAGCCCAGGCCAGACACAGGTTAAACCACGGCCAAATGAAACCCAGATCCATGTTGGCCACAGAAGCAGAGCTCTGAGTACGTGAGAAGAAGTCTTTATGATTTTGTCTTTTTTGTTTCCTCTGACAAGCCACACACGCAGACAAACTCCAATCCTTGATTATGCTGTTTTTGATGACATTCTTTGACAAATCCATCGTCTGCTTCTGCTAAAATGATTCTGTAATCACTCTTTAAACTTTCATCTTATTGCGTATGATCAATTTTGTCATATCACAAACATCACTTGCACGTTTCCAACTGAATATAGAACAATGCACAAATGAATCCCAAGAAATAACAGGCACAGCACATCCTCTCCCTTCCCTCTCCTCCCGTCAGTGCCTCCTCAGTTGAGGGGGCTTGCTGCTTTAATGCTTCTTAATGCTGCTGTCTGCTTAATGGGCCAGATATGAGAGGTGCTGCTAGCCAGCGTAATAAGTCAGTGATTAGAGGGCGCCTTGTCACAGCAGCAGCCCCGCAGACAGTGGCACGCTCTAATTGCCGTATTAGACGCCCCTTAACTATCTTGTCAGCTGTCAGACCCCAGCTCGTAAACAGCAGAGGTGCATTTGATATTTCCAATTGTTTATTTCCGTCTGCTGCTGCTGCTGTTAGCGCTGCCGCACTGAGAGGTAATTAGAAAAGGGTTGTGTTGTGTGACATCACTGGGCTAAATTTGGGTACTCTAAATTAGAGTCTGCAAAATCTAAGAGAGTTATATAAAATGGAAAATATTCTGTGGCAAACATCTGACACGCAAGCATAAATAAAATTTGTGGTGCAGTGACATACAAAGAAATGGACAAAAGCGGCCATCATGGATTCATCTGCTGATTATTTGTGCCATTTATAGAACTGTTTTTTACATTCTTACAGTAGACTTTTCAGATCTTTGTCTGGGTTTAAAGTTAACAAAACAAGCTGAGTGAAAACATTAGCAACAGCTGCCTTATAGCATCAGAATCACTTCACATTGTCAGCAAAGTCCTCCTTTTGTTATTGTTTTGACTGAGAGACCTCTAGCTGCAGAAAATTACATATTATATCTTTATCCATAAAATAGGATCCAGTGACTAGATTGAAGGCTACGTTGTTGGTGTCCTAACGTGTGACATCATGTAGTAGGAAAGTCCAGCATCATAAACCCGAGTCTCTCCTGTATCTGAAAGGTCACAGATTTGACCCCAGTCACGGTCATGTCTGCTGCATAAGCGTCCTTGAGGAGAAACAGTGAACTCACTTCTTGCACGTTGCCGGATAAGAACATCAGCTCAGCACATAATGTATGCACACTCCGTCTGACACATGGCGTGTAATCCTCACACACGGTGAGGATTGCCGTACCCGCACCTGCAGGGCTTAAAAATGGTGTAAAGTCAAATAATCTCTGCCTCCTGTCTCAACCGGTGTCAAACGCTGAGGTGACACGGTTAGAAGTGGTGTAATTTTTGTGTTTAATCTCGGATTAGCCCATGTTCATTTTGACACCTCCAGTTGCTAATCTGGTTTACGACACTTTGGGGGCGAGCAAGGGGGGTTGTGATAGATTTCATGGTCCCTTAGTAGATTACGAGTGAGTTTTATATCCTGAATTACAGGATATTGGTCTAATCCACTGACTCGGTAATGTTACCTCCTGGTGTTAAATGTGCACTTGGGTCAATACTGGAGCACAAATATCCTAATCGTGCATTGACCTCTGCTGTGTGACGTAAAGGCTGGTGTGTGCTGCTGACCCTTTTCTATCTGCAAGTGCTGATCGACTCTCTCTGGTTGTGAAATGGAGGTTGCTGGCGCAGACATGGACTCCAACCTACGACCCCTTTGTGTGCACGTCTGTGTCACAGTATTGTCACACTGTTGCCTTGGAAGAATAACACTGAGACAATGTGAGATAGCGTGTTTAGTGCGGATTGTAAATTCATAAAAGTTTTGTGATAAGTCTGGCTTTGGTGTCAGGACAAGCAGTTTATTTGTCACCGCCACATGCAGATTGCGCCTTCAC
>CAFUXE010000196.1:281456-296344 GCA_903364295.1 Serranus cabrilla
CCCTTGATGACACCTTTCTATTATTGGTGCTATCACTTAGTGTGTTTGTGCACCCACTGATCAGCCTACTTCTTATCGTCATTGGTGTTTCTCAAGTATAAATAACACAGCTGCACACACACCAACTTTGAGTTTGTCTGTCAGTACTTCTGTCTTTCTGATGAGGATATTTAGAATATCACATACGATGCTCACCAGCTCCTTCTCTGCACACACTGTAGGAGTGTACTCCATGTTTATACTGATGTACAAAATTAGCCAGAAGCAGTCACTCATGAGTGGTTCATTCATATATGAAGCAAACTTTTTAAAATGCTGCAAAAAGCCATTTAAGCTTTGTTTGTAGTGCTATAGGCTACAAATATGTTACAAACAAAGTAAACAGTAGAAGAAGTAGAGGTTGCAAACTGGAAAGAAAATAAATTGTTTCATGCTGTCTGGAGAAGAAGGCGAATAACTTTAGTATCCGGCGACAGTGAAAAACAGCTATCAGTCATTTTTCAACCTAAAGACAAATTTTGCCATGTCCATGATACAAAAAAGGCATTCAAATAACTGAGTGGAAACAAGGTTAGAGGTTCTACAGTCACCACCCTGCTTAAAGTGACATTGACATCTCCACATCAGCATTGATGCATTAAGGATTATCCTGCAGAATAAACTCTCCATACTTAAGTTAAACTACAAATGTCGCCACTGTTATTTAACTCTAATTTACAGAAGGAAATAATTCATGTCAGCATCCGCTCTGCACTTTGTCCTCTCTGCCATTCACTGCATGACAGAAGCGAATACATCGCAGAGGTGTGACTAAATATCCGTACACTCTGCAATTTATCTTTGTAATAGGCTCCTTAAACCGAAGAAATTGATCGATATTATTAAAAGCGCAATGGCTTATCAAGTGGTTGGAATTTTGATTTGTAAAGGAGAGGAATTATACATGACATCAATAACCATTAAAATGAATGATTGTCTTTCTCTCCCTCCTGTTTCATCCCACTATAAACCGTTTGAAGCCTGACCTTCAGTCCACAAACCGCTCTCTTATAGCATTAACACACCAGCAAATCCACACACTCAGCTGCTATAGTGTAGAAATGTATGTATGCATTTTTGTGTGTTTACCCAACCACGCATCCACACAACAGTATAATGTGGCAGACTGTACTAAAGTTCCCAATAAACACATTTTGGCTGCCAGAAGAGAATAACTTCCTGTCATCACATTATCAATTCTAAAAGTTGTTAAATGACCTTTACCTTCTGTGTTAGAGTATCCTGAAAACTCACATAAACTCACATATTAAAAAAAAATACTTTTGTTGGTTGGTTCCCTTTTGTCAGTTAATCATAGCTCTCTTTTTATACATATAGCTTTCCTGAAAATTAAAAAGGAACAGGCAGTAGAATTTGGCTGAAAATTTTCTCTCAATTTTATCTTTCGATGCAAAAAGTTAAAAGGTTGTGCTTTAATGCACAAGAGTGAGTCTTTGGATATAAATGTGCAATATTTGTTGCATTAGTGATATTTAAATATTACTGTTGGACCAGACAACGCTGCATGTGATTCGGTGTGTTTTAGAGACGACAATCACTTTTAAAAGTTGGTCAAGCCCTTAAGAGTCATCTGGAAACATGAAAATCACCCGAATTAAAGCTAAAGGTTCCCGCCTAATAGTGATGACAGAAAGTTATGTGTTTATCTCTGTGTGTGATATTTTACTCTGCTTTTTTTCTCTACTACTTCACCTCTATCCTCCTGACATCAAGTTCAATCCAAGGCATTATTTCAACAACACACATAGGTTTATTTGTTGCCAGGATTCCTTGCCCTTCACTTTGGCAGGACTTTTACCGTCTCCACTCCTCAGCCCTTCATCCCTCCCTCCCTCTTTCTACTCATCCCTTTCTCCTCTCCCATGGTTGTTTCCAGACAGACCCACAGCCAATGTACACCAGATGCCCTCCCACCACCTCCGCCCCGTCCCGCGGCCTGTCACTGCTCACTCCTCTGTTCAATACAGACAGATGGGATTGCTATCAGTACTGGCTCCTCTCTCTCTGTCTCAGCCTCTGTCTCCCACACTCCACACTGTCTATTTTGTCTTCCTCTTTCTTATCCCTTACCAAGTGAAAAATAAGTAGAGAGAGAGAGAGAATGAGTGGAAAGAGACAGAGAGAGAGACGCAGCGTTTGCAGCCAACATATGGGCCGAAGCCCAGGGTTTTCCTGAGCGACATTCTCAGTAATGTTCTGTCCTTGTAGAACATTGGGCTGCCTCCACTTTTATGAGATGTGGTTTTCCTGACTCCACACGGCTTCCAGGAGACCCAGATGGAACCGCTAACAACCCCCACCACCGCCACGCAACCACACACACACACACTGTACACACACAAACAGTCTTAACCCCTAATTGCACACACACTCGGAGGAAGGCTTATTCAAACTATCATGCACACACACAGCCGCAAAGTCACACTCGTCCAAAAATAATCTGCTTTGTTTCAGTGGCAGATGCCTCGGCAGGGTGTTTTTTAAGTTATTAATGCTTTATAATAACTTGGTGTAGACATTTAGGTAAAAATGACCCACTACTTATAATGTCGTTAAACAGAGTGCATGTTAGCCCGTCTTTACCCAAAAAACGTCTGTATAGTTCGTCTCTGCAAGCAAATTAATAAGACACATTTTGGTGTTTGTAGTTAGGTGGCGACCCCTAGTGGCTGCAGTCACAATGACAGGAGCAAAAGAGAAAGTCAGGTGACGTGGTATAAAGAGCGACAAAGTCTGCAAAGGGAAGATGAACCAAAAGCCAGTGATTTTAAGCTACAGAGTTATTTAAATGTAAGTTATCTTACATTACGTCGTAACATAATGTCCATAATGTTCTTACACTGACCCAAGCCACAACCATTTTCCAAACCTAGTAGTAGTAGTTTTGTTGCCTACACTTAACCAAGTAGTTACTTATCATCGAAATAGAATGATTACATATGTTGTTTTGGGTCTCACTGGAAAAAAAACATATTATTTAGGTATTAGGACGGACAGAAAATAACCAGATCCTGTTTTGAAATGACATTTTTCCTTATAGTTGTAATGGTTGTAAATAATTTTATAAACGTCCTGTCTATTAATTGACCAAACAGCAGTTTCAAAAGCTTCCGTGCCTGCATTTATCTGCTTATTTAGGAAATGCATTGTTTCTCTAATGAGCATGAACATTGGCAGTAGTTTCGGAGGGCCGCAGGGGGGCTGAGCTCTTATTTAAAAAACTTGTGACTGTAATGTTGTACATGTGTACTTACACATGTGGAATATGAGATGTAATTACATGGATTAGGGCGCAACAGCGTTTGTGTGTAAGACAGGAAACCATTTCCAGTTGCAGGTGGGTCCTGAGGCCTTAGTAAAGGTACCACTCGACTTCTCTATAGTGGTTTAGAAAGGTATTTATTGAGTTAGAGTCACATTTCAACATTCTGTCTCTTTTTTTCCTCCTCACTGCACTCCCCCTTCTCCGTTTTCTGTCTCTCACTCTGTCAACTGCGAATGGCACCATATCTCTTGATCCTCGCCTGAGAAACTTCCATTTTAGGTAGTCGGGCTCTGTGCAACAACATTTTTTGGACACAATCCCCTTCTCCAATCTCCTCCATACGGCACACTTGTAACCCCTATTTTCCTCCTGTCCTCCTCTCCTCCTCTTCACCCTCCATCACCTCCCAGCGCCTCCCCTTCTCTCAGAACCTGTTTTCTGTTATCACTACTTAATGCCTCACCCTGGGAGATGGACGGGGGAGAAAGCATTCTCCTAAGGTGGAAATTCTTACGTTCATATGGTTATGATTTGGTGGGGAGGTCAGGCTCGATTTTTGCTGGAAGGCTTACGGTTGGCTCTGTGCTGGCCGTGCTGGGCTCCAAGCACTTCAAAGCGGGTCGGTGTACTGAATCAAGGTGATTCTTACCCACCCTCCCCCCTGCACACACACACACATTCACACACAGACACACACACTTGTCCTGCCTAGCGCTCTTAAGGGTGTCTTCTCCCTTCTTATTCTCAATCGCTCACTTCTAAGTAAGCCAGAGATAAAAGAATGTGATTTCAGATTAGAGGATCAGTCAGAGAGAGGCAGAGGAGCATTATCAGCAAAGCAATAAAACCATGATAACGATAACATGACCAATTTTATATTAAGAAAAACAGCCTTATCAACAAGAAACATGAAATCCAGAATGCATCATATCAAAGTAAAAAAAAAAAAAAATCGGGTAATGTTTGCAGGACTCATAAGCCTCTTCACTGTCACTTTTTCTCACAGCTTGCAAAGCTCACAGCCAGCTCCTTACACAAAGTCCTGCCCATGCCAAATCCTCAGTCCCTCGCTTTTGAATCCTGAACCCGAGCCTCAAATGAATTCAAGCTGGAGAAGCAAGGTTATGAGCAGGTTACATTGTATGCAGGAATTTGGGAAATAATTCCCCTTATATTGGATTTGGGAGGAGGTCTGAATTTTACTGTAGATTGTACAAGGCCTCACAAGCTGCTGCAAGTTTGAAGTTGAGAAAAAAAAAAGATGAAGGTGATACATATTGGTCTGACATACTTAATAACACCTTTGCACATGCTATCAGGTGGAGGGTGAGAAGAAAATTACTCCGTAAGTGAGTAAGAGAGTAAGTGAAATAAATTTTTTAGGTTCCATCTTTTCATTGCTCTAAATATTCATGTGTTGATAAGTAGATGTGCATTTGTCTTTCTATGTATTTCTGTTTCTTCAGCTGCACATAAGCCTGAGGTGAAATTTTGCTGACCGATCATTTTTGTCAGATTGCTGTCATGGTGTTTAGGTACTGCTAGTGCAAAGAAGTGGATAAAAAAAAAGGCAATATTTTGCATGGCATACTGCATCAATTTACAGATGTCAAGTATGGATATTTTATTAAATGAATTATTAATATTGCATTTTTCAGCCCGCTACATGATGCTCAGTTGAGACGTTTTTTATTTAATTTTGATTTGGACTGTTGTCAGGTCCATGCAACATTTATGACACGTTTTTAGGATAGTGTTGGTCAGTCTGTCTGTCTGGTTGACAATCCCGTTTTGATGCAATAAAAGTTAGATAAACAGACTGAAAATGTTCTCTTACTAGATAAAAACAAACAAAGTTTTTATTTAGGTACAAAATTTGCAAGTGAAAAATAAAATTGAATCGTCATATATCACAATGTGTGTTGGCACTTTGATCCTTTCACAGTCCGACTTGTCCAACACATGCCGTCTCTACTGTCACCTCATTTCCGCTATATGTCCTCAGCGTGGAATTAAGGATGTTGTCTCAGTGTGTGTACTCTGGTCTTAGCTGTTATGAACTACACCACGGTGCTGTGCTGTTATTTAACTTTACATTGCTGTTTCAAAGCTACAGCAAACACTGCAATGTGCTCTTCTCCTTCTCAAATCAAACACTCTCTGTGGTTCAGCCCTTTACCGTCAGCCTCATAAATGTTTAGTATCATCTGGCTTTTTTACTAACTGCACACACACACACACACACACTGAATACACTGAGTATACAGCGCAAAACAAGCAATATCGTTTCTTCGCTAGTGAGAACGCTGCAGTCTTTTATTAAAGAAGGTAGGCACTGATTAAAAACATAATTTTTTACTTGAATCTCATTACATGCAGAGCAGGCCTGTAGCAGCAGTTCATATACTGCAGTCTAGGATCATGCATGCTGCATCACCGAACGTGATAAAGTGCCAATACACACGTCAAGTTCTCCTCACGAGACACTTAAGTAATTACACCGCATTTAGAAATCCCTTTAATGCATCCATTACATGCTTGGTGGCCACATGTATATTTCAAAATGTTATTTAAACTTAGGATGGGTGACTCCATATCTGGTCAAATTTAAAGATCATGAATATTCCATGCCAAAACGTATGGGAGTGAGAAGTGTGTGTGTGTGTGTGTGTGTGCAGGGGGTGCTCCAATAAAATCTGATTTGGGAGTTAACATGCTGTGCAGGGCAAACATGGGAAGTGAAAATGATATGTTTAACATACATGGTCAGGTCTAGGGGCTCCCATGGGATCCTGGTAGGGGTTTGATCAAACTGCACTCCGCTGGGCTACACACACACAGCAGATGAGCGCCACCTTCTTACCCATTTCCCTCTCAAATCCCCATGATAAGGCCGACTTCAAAGCCTCACAGCCAATCCTACAGCTTTATCTGAGATGCTGGTTTGATTCACTGGCTGCATCTCTTCCCATGGCCCCCACCACACCCCAGCACACACACACAACCTTATTCACTTTCAATCTATATCTGAGAAAAGCAGCTAACTCTGTCCACCTCGCAGTGTCTGAAAATGTAAGTGAAGAAAAGGGGCCACCAGTGCTTTTCTTCTCCCCTCTTCAGTTCCACTGGCATGTCATAATTAGAATAAAAAGGAATATTCTCCCTGTATTAATGGGGTGCTCTCTTTCTCCTCATCCCCTCTGAACACCCTGTTCCTCCCTCCTCCTCGCCTCCTCCATGTGATATGCACTACACTGATCAGTGTAATGGGATCTCTGGTTCTCTCACTGCACATTTGCCTTTCTCTTTTTACCCAGTGTCCATGACTCGGGAGACTCTCCTCAACAGGTCCTCGCTGCCGCCCTGGTGCAGCTGAGGCTTCCCATGGGAGGCTCTCATAGTGAGCCACGCACCCTAATTGAAACTGGAAATGTGCCAGCCTGCTTATCAGGAATTTTTATTTACCTCTACCAGGGTCTGCCCTCTTTACTTTTCAAAGGGGGTCATGTTATAATTACCTCCTCAAACAGAATCCCTCTCTTTCTGTCGGCATCCCTCGCTCCATATATCCTTTTTCATAAGTTATAATATCCTGTCTCGCCTGCGCTGGAAGGCGGAAATGGCTTCTGAATTCTGAAGTGGCTTTTCAGGGGGCTACAGGGGTTTGTTGATGCAGAGGGAAATTGAATTTTACTTCAAGGTCAGCGACACTAATGATAGTGTGGGAAGGTGTTGATCTGGTGTAGCACTGGTTTGTCTTGCAGAGCCCCGCTGTATCGATCTGCACGAGAGATCCTAGGCCTGCATTGATTGTCACACAGAGTTGTTTGGGAGTGTGGTGGAAATCACTAGTGTAGTATAAGCTGTGATTTGGGACTGTAGTCACTCTCTGGGGTCAGTACTTCTAGACAGAAAAATAAATGCATGTTTCAAACAGAAACAACACTGAGAAATGTATACGGTTTCCCAAAATGAGAAGAAAAAAACAGATGGAGATCATGAACAGTAGCCTACCTATTGTTTTATACCTGCATATTGTCCTGACACTTCAATGAATTACATGATAAGTTACGGTAATTTTAAACAACCAAACAACCGCTAAATGAATAAATGTGACAACTTCATCCACAGTCTTGTCACAACGTAGAAAAACTAATTGTAATCACGAGATTAGTGACAACTTTATGAGGTTCACTTCACACATTGGCACATGATGAAATTAGCAGGCTATCTAACTAGCCAGCCTTTGACTAGTTGGCAAGCTTTCATGCTACACTGGTTATAAAAAAATGTTAAAATAGCGGGGCACAGTGCTGTTGGGGAGTGCGGTCCCACCACTAGTAGAGTCGACAGCAGCTCTGGAGGCTAGCTAGCTAGTTAATCGGCCAGGAAACAGTAGATTCAACAACGCAGCCGTCAGTGTTGTGTCAAGGCTTTGGGTCTGGAAAAACGCCAAACGCTGCCTGTTCCACCAGTAAAGACTGACCTCTGGTAGCATGCTGTGCACTACAATAAGAGTGTCTGTATTTTTGAAAATCACATTTCTAAATACCCTGGGAGCCTACACCATAACACCTGGATACCACCCAAGCCTAAACTGTACGAGTAGATAAGTACAGAAATGTCCTGAACTGCTCACCCACATTATAATTGATGCATAACATAGTAGTTAAAAGTATATGTACACTTTAAATACCACTTGAGAAACCATAATTGTCCACAACACTCACACATAATGTACCTTCTCAGACTTAAAAATATACCCACCCATACAAACACAAACTCACATAAAGAGCGCACATTTTAACCAATCACTTTCATGATTCACTGCTGCTTGTATGCAAGATGGTTTAGTTATGGGTAGGTTCCCTGCGGTGTGAGTGAATGTGTGTCACTTCCCCCACAAATGGAAACATTTAGACACTGAAGTGTGTCCTGAGGTGAGAGCTGTAGAAGCTCTCACTCATAAAGTAGCAGGGAGGCAGCCTGTGGAGGAAATGAGCTAGGCAGACTGGTGGAGGGAGAAGAGCGTGACACACACTGAAGGACCTCACACACATACTGTACCATAGACGCACACATGCAGCTGAACCACTCACTGGTGACTGCTGTGGTTGTGCTTTGCACCATGTCTGTCACCGTCTCGTTTTTCACCCATGGCTCCAGCTGTGTTTGACTTCCTGTGTTTCTACGTGATACTGTGGTGTCATTGGCAAAGAAAGGACACAGCCTGTACTGTACCTCCATGTTGTGTGGCGGTGGTTAAAAGGTTGACTGACCTCACCGTGAACCAACACCGGTGCTGAGACACCTGTGGAAGTTCACCGCAGAATATAAAATAATATGGGATGGCTGCTGAAACATAATGGAGCGTCTCATTTTAGACTTGTGATCGTTCCTTGTTTTAAATTCCTCTCCAAAAAGCCTTTTTCCTCTCCTTTTTTCTTTTCACCACCTTGTTGTAAAGCCCCATCTTTTATGCTTCTGCTCATTTTTTTTCTCTCTCACCTCTTTCGTTGCCCTCTCTCTATCTCTCTCCGACGTGCTGTGCATGAGTGCCTTTATTAAGCAGGATGACCTGTCATGCAGGTGTGAGGAGGAGGTGATGACTACCCCCCGCCCTCCACACATACTCATGGTTTAAAGAAAGACACTGCCTCTCCTCTACCAATTGGTCTGGCTTCACTTCACCTCCGACAGGAGAGGAGAGGAGAGGTGGACAGAGGGGTTGGAGGAGGAGGAGGTGATGAGGGGGGGGAGCCTCAGCGTGAAGGAGAAGGACCCAAGAAACTTCAAAGTCAGTTGAATTTGGTCGTAGGTCAGCCTGTTTTTAATGGTGATTAGTATTAGCATGCGTTGCGAGCTTAAAGACATTTTTTGTTTGTTTGTTTGTTTTTATCCCTAGCCATGCCAATAAACAATCAGTGCATTAAGTGGCGAGCAAATGGAATCAATTCATCCAGTTTTGCGCAGATGAGTGCAGAAAACGAGGCGTGAAGCAGCCGCTCTCTGTGTTTGGAGTGGCTAATTAGGAGCCCATTATAGGGCATCTCAGCATGGTGCTACCCTGATTGTTTATTAGAATTTCACTAAGGTGAAGGAGAGCGAGAGAGATCGGGAGAGAGAAAGAAAAGGGGACTAATAGTAGTAATAAATGGATAATAAATGGATACCTAACTAAGACACACACACACACACACGCAGCCTTGGTGAATGCCAGCCCCTGGGCCTCCTACAAAAAGGGCTCTTGTAAAAGTGGGGGAAAAAATCTCTACCAGCACCGTGCATATGCTTGGCTCCGTCCTCTTAAAGACTGTCTTATTAAATGGGTAAGTGGCTGAGTGCTGGGACCACCAAGTGAGCCGTGCTGTCACTGGCACACTGCTCTCTGTGGGCTGAGTGCCGCAGGCGTAGACAGGATATGATATAGGGTCACCAGAAATGATGGTTTAACACTCGATGATACATCAGTTCCCAGCACTCACCGCTCAAGCCTGCCAGTGGCATTTCTAAGACTTTTCAAGTCCTGGATTTTTCTTTTTGTAGAAGACACTGAGCTAAGTTATAGCCTCCCACAAACCTACCTTGAAAGTGTTTGTGTGTGTGTGTATCTGTGTGTGTTGGAAGGCAAAGGCAGTAATCAACAAAGACAACAGGGCCCTCTGAAGAAGGAAGATCAATAGACCGCTACAGGTGACTGACCTCAGCGAGCATACACACATGCATGCAGGATAACCACACACAAACACACACATTCAAGCGTAGGCACATGCACCAGTAAGTACTTGTGGCATGCTTTCCTCTGTGTTGTCTCCACCTAACCTCTGGTTTACACTGTGTGTGTGTGTGTGTATGCTCACACAAGTCTTGCGCTCTCATCTTCAGGATCTAAGGCTCATTGCCAACTGGTGCTTTGGTGCCAGGCACTGCCTTATCACCTCCCCAGCACACACACACGCACACACACACACACATACTTGCATTCTTACTCACATGTGCACTTTAAACAACCTTGTTGCAAGGGTTTGTGCACAGGCACTCACAGACACACACACACACTCGTACAAGATGATCTACCCTCCACATAAACAAAGATAAGAGCAGGAACGGTCAGCGCAAGGCCCCAAGAGGTACAAAGCTATTACTGGGAGACCACAGTCGCGTGGCTGTGTGTATGTGAGCGTGCAGTCATGCTTTTGTTTATGTAGTGCCAGTTGCAGAGCAGAGCCCCTGGAGCGGAGTTTTTGTGCGTCACCACCATTTGCCAGCGTTGCAGCACTAACCACAAGGGAAGGGACGATCGAGATTTTATTCGGTTCGTTATTAAAAAAAAACATAATAGGTTAATTGTGCTGAATTTCCATTATTGAGATAATTGTGAATATCATTACAAGTGCCTTGAAAAAGCTTGCCAAGGTACAGTCCTATATTGATTTCCTAAATTATTTTGAATTGCCACAAATGTTATAACGTTGGCACTGGCAGGCCTGGATCTCACCAAAGCCAATTTTTCCACTTCGGTCTCAGTGGAACGAAGCTGCAGTCTCTGGCAAACTGACTGCTGTTTATTACAGTTTTCCTTGAACCTTAACATTAATTTGCCTCAAAGTAACAGTTCAAATTATGTTTACTTTTGCTTTTATTTTTGCTATTACTCTTATAATTTTAGGGATAATATGCAGTTATTTTGGCCAGGATAAGCATGACATTACACTTTCACATCAGCCCATGTCTACTAACTGCCACCAGTAGCATGAGGTGTTAAACTCCTCCCAGACTTCCTGTCAGAGTCTTTGCCACGAGCCGTCACAGCTCAAAAGTGATCTGACAGTATAATCACAGCAAGTCACTGAACAATGTGCCAAAGGGGCCTGACAATTCGACAATGACTTTGCCAGCTGGGGTGTCTCACATTAAACATGGAATCACACCTTTGTCAAGCAGTGCGGGCCCGCTTAGGTACGGGGTGTGCTGTCTCCGCCTTGATCCCTGACAAAAATCCAGCCCATTGAGGTGACACAGTACAAAGCGTTTTCCCACTTTGCCAAGCTGACAAACCTAATTACCGTGTTAAAATTCCTGGGATCAGTCCGAGATCAAGTCTCCTTAGTGCTGCGAGCTGCAAACCCTGTGTCCCTGAGGAAAGGAATTTTTTCGGATTCCACTGATTTCCCAGATTCCCAGGTCTGAGCACAGAACATGTCTCAAAGCTTTGTAATTACTCACTGAAATTCCCATAGTGTTACCTTTAGAGCTACAGCAGTTACAGGGTGAAAAAATATATGTTTTGCCTGTAGAGTGAGGTGAAATCTCATTACCTTTTTATTAGCTTTAAAAAGCTTGAGGCAGGAATACAGAACTTTGCCAGTAGCGACATCTATGACTCAACTTTCCATTTATTAATGTTTGAGGAGGTTTTCACAGTTTTATATTCTACACAAAATCAATCTCTTTTCAACACAGTGTGATTTGAACGCTAAAAATAGACTGTTTCAGGCACTTTTCTCTGGCTGAGTGACAGAAGTTCGCCTTCGTGTAGCAGTGGAATGAATTCCACAGCATTATGACCGCATCAGTTCCTTCGGCTCTTTGAAAGAAACGCAGCACAGAGTCTGTTGTTATCAGAGCGTAGGCCCAGCCACCTTCTCCCTTTATGGGCATGTTTCGCTAATCTTGCTACTGGCCTCTACTTTTTAAGTCGAAACAGGTGTTGCACTCATAACGCAATCTTGCATTAGAGAAAGCACCTCAGCTCATACTCCTCCGAGGCCATGTTTTCTTTGCAGATTCCTTTCTTGGCCAGGAGGCCTACACCTTGTTTCACATGAGTTAGAGACTTGAGGACGAGAGTCATTAAAGCTATTTTGATAAGGGTGAAATTTTAAGATGGACTTGCTAGGGGTCAGATGTACTTGTTACAAGTCCATGCATCAAATTGCAATGAAGGATTCATGTGCTGGCATTAAACCAGTCAAGACGCAAGTCATGTCCGCTGTGAGTCACAACTCATCATTTCTGTTTTTGCCATCCACTGTGTGCGTGTTAGCAGGTAGGTGAGTTTTATTGTCTGCCTTAAAATAAAAGCGATATAAAGTAAAAATCAATCTGGCACAAGACCCAGCAAAGGTTTGTGCTTTGGTCCACTCAGCCACCCTCCTCTCTGCTTTTTCTTCCATTTTCATGTCTAAGGATAGAGAGATTAAAGGGAGGCCATGTCTCAACCCTGAAGAACTGCCATCACTCAAAGATGAGCAGTGCCAAGCTCCTCTTTCTCTCCCCTGCTCTCCTCTTCTGTCTCTCTATCCATTGGATACGCAACATCCCCTGGTGCTCTTTGGCCCTTCTCTTCTTCCTAAACCCACTCGCACACACATCACACGCATGATTTACTGTCATACACTCCTGTGTGTGTGCCTGTTTGCATGCGTGTGAGCAAATGTGTGCTCACATATGTGTTCTGTGTGCATGGCAGCGGCCACATCAAATAGCAGCGCTCCTCTGAGACATTACCCCATCCATTCTCATCCCCCCATAGTGATTCCAATACAGAGAAAAGACAACATTTCAAAACCTGAAAAAATTAATAAATAAAAGTAAAGGCAGACTACATCTGGCACAATGTCTGTACTTAAGGTTTCCAAGTATGTGTCTGGGGAGGAGATCTGGTGGGACGGAGCCCGAGTCGGCTTGGAAGCAGTAGAAACGGATGTCACACTGGAAATTTATACGGTGCGGTTCAGGGAGCAACGGCTGTAAATTGACAAGTGATGCTTGTGAGCAGCGTTACCCGTCTGTTTCCCTTTCTCTCATCTTCTATCTTTTTCCGCTCATCTTTTTCTTCTCTTCGCGTAGCTGTTACTTCATACATCTGTGCTCGCCCCGAGCATTATTGTTAACGGGTGAGAGATACAAAAACAAGCCAGAAGAATGAAATGGGGAAGAGGTAGCTGCGCGCAGAGACGTGGGAGAAAATTACTTGCGTTCCCTTTGTAGCATGAAACAGTGACAGACAAAAAATATGAGGTACATCTGAAGCCAATATCTTTAATCTTTAAGCAATGTTTTGCTTGGATGGATGTGACCCTTAAGTCCCATTTTGGCAGTGATGAGAGAGTATGAAATGGAGTGGAACTGTAATACAAGTCTAAAAATATAAATACTATATCACCAGCAAAACCTGAAAATGACTGAAAACTGTTCTTTAAAAAAAATTACCAACATTAACTATAATCCCTGCCATTTCTTCCTGGAAAAATGTTTAAAATGGCTCAGGCTATTAGGCCACAATGTTGAGACTGAGTGTGTGTGTGTGTGTGTGTGCATCTGTGGGCACACCGGCATGTGTGTGTATCTGTGCTACAGTTTGATCGGGTCATTCTACTGTATAAATGTCTCTAATGGCGGCACTCTTTTTAATAATGCAGGAACCTCTTTTCTCTGTCCCTCCTTCCCATCACATCATGTTTGGAGTGACAGCCACATGAGCCACCATTCCCACAGCACTCAGTCTACAGCAGGTCACCTCGTCCCACACACACACACTGACACACACAGAGGAGCCCATACCAAGACCACAAGACTGGAATATGATGCTAAAAGAGAAGCACACAGAGAAAGACAACTGGCGACTTGCTGTAATTTAGTAACTGACGACATTTTTTGCCGTGCAGGGAGAGGCTGCAGACGAGGATCAGTTGTGGTGTGATGATTCACAAAATCTACAGTTTGAAGCAATTTTGACATTAAAATCTACTTTAGTGTTCTTAACAGCGAATGACATTGCCCTGTAGGTGTATAAATCAGAAGTTTCATCACATTTTATAAATTCTTTGGGAAACCATACATAGTTTTTCTTATGACAACGTAAAAGCTATTTGATTCAGCGGATGTTTTAACCTTACATTATATCTTGTCATAGCCATATGCTACACAAGCATGTTTTAAAAAACTAGAAGATATGACCTTTCAATTGAATCCTTATACATGCATTTTGGCCATACATTTCTTCTGTTGTAAGCTTCAGCTCAAAAATGTTTTGGTCTACCCCTACCCCTAACCGGCCAATGGAAATGTGGGTTTAAAGGTCTTAAAAAATGTAGATATTATACAAAATAATACAGACTGAGCTGTCTTCTAAACATGCATGAGAACATGTGTGGCAGCAGTTTGTGGAGGACCACAGAGCTGAAGTCTGACATAGAAATTATACATACAATGGATATTTTCAAAAATTGGAAATAATTGTAGTTTTTCTATGTAAAAAGTCTAAGTTAAGAGGAGGTTATGTTTTGGTCACACTGTATGAGTCCATGCTAACACTGGTCCGGGCAATGTTCAGCAATGACATCTGGTAGACTTTGCTTTTCTCCCACCAGCACCGCCGCACGCCAATTGAGAACAGACAGATGCCAAGACCACTGTGGCAGCTCTGTCTTGCTCCCTCTCTCACTTCTTTCCCCCCCCTCTCCCAGTGTACCAATTCTCTCTGATATGGGAAACATGCTGTCACATCTGGGCCTTCCAGAGAGAAAGAGACGTGAAGGGAGAGATAATACGAGACAAG
>CAFUXE010000196.1:298844-352164 GCA_903364295.1 Serranus cabrilla
TGTGTGTGTGTGTGTGTGTGTGTGTGTGTGTGTGTACATTTATAAGAAAAAAAATCTTTGTTGGGTGTATATGTGCCTGAAAAACAACTTATATGGAGCATTTTGTGGTTGCACTAGTAAACAAAATCACTCTCTATATTTTTGAAGTTACAAATTGCTACCATTTTATCTGAAATGTCTCAAAAATATAACATTTATACATCTTTTAAGTCAGTCCAAAAGTCTCGGAAAAATCAGACAGTCTGTCAGCCAGATTGCAATACCAGGTTCCAATCATGTTATCAAAAGCAAAACAGAACCACACAAAACAGCAACTCTTGACTGTTAGATTTTCATATTTTTCATAACCAGGAAAATTAAGTTTCATTTAGAAAGCAAAGCAGGCGGGATAATGAATAGAACAAGACTTTTCTATCAATCAAAAGTGTTTTCAATACTAGTTTACTCGGACAGAGAAGCAAAAAACTGAATGTTTCAAGGTGATTCTAAATCAGGTAAATGTATATGTGTACTGGGTAGCAATGTGCAAGAGTTATAATGCAACATGAATTATTAAAGCACCTAGGCACACTAGCTGAAGGGAAGATATGGTGCATGTGAATTATCTCCGATCAATATATAGAGTTTAGTGGTAACAAGGTTCCTAATTACGCCCCCGTTTGACCACGCGCTCACCTCTCCTGCCACCTTTTTGTTTTCTTCTCTTTCCAAGCTCTGCTAACATCCCACTCTTCCTCTGTCAGGCGCTTTGGCCTACACACAGGGCAACTATACAAGTACAATACAGATCAATGGGTTAACACATTAACACACAGACAAACAGCAGACAAGGTAAGAGCGTCAGGACCTTTAACCCAAACACTTCTATCCCTCCAGGTTGATCAATAGTCAGAAAAATAGCATTAAGAACCCATCGCACTCGTTCCATCCCTCTCCTTCTTCGCTAATCATTCTTTCGATGCTATCTCTTTCGCCCCTTTCTGTCTTCTATTGCGGCAGAGAGGGAAGTTTATTTCCCAGAGCTCCTTAGAAATCCCCGAAGCCTGTATGCCCCTGTCTCACCTCCAAGCCACAGCCAGACACCCTGTTAGAGGCTATTACTGTCGTTAGCTTCCCCCTCCATCCCAACAAGACTCAGACAGAACCTGGACATTAGTTAATCTATACTTATTGCATCTGGGTTCCTCTCACAGCCTTGTAATTCATATGGAGAGACATATTAGCGCGACATATTAGGCTGGCAACAGCTCCACGAGGTGAGATGCTACACTGACACTAAATTGACTTAGCCGGAGCCTCGCGGGATGTTGTAGGGCACTGCTGCGAGCTGACGACTCAGGCCCGGGCTGCCTGTATTGAGTTTCTGTGATGGCTGTTTAGCTTGTAGCGCTACACGGGGCAGAGAGGGGGAATGGAAGGTGCTCCGGCTCATCGCGTTTGCTGACAGGAACCCTGCAGACCACAAGGCTATAGGGATCAATAGCATTGCACTGCACATCACTGCCAGACCAGACCAGACCCAAACACAGGAAGATTGCATTACACATGGGCTTGAATCAGGACAAGCCTGCAGTGTTATTAGCACAAACACTTTCAATTTGCACTTAGATTCAGGCAAGCACTTCATTATCACATACTCTTTATAGACAAATTCTATACAATCTGTCCCAGCATCTGAGAGACACACACAGGCCTTTGCCAATTCCACGTTTGTACATCCTGGATTCCTTTCCTTGCCTCCTCTCCTGATATCTTAGTCAAGACCAAAAGTATATCTACTGTAACAAGATATTTTTTAAGCTTTCTATTCTCCCTGGCCTGGATTTAATTGTAGACTCTAATTTGTACACAAAGGTTTTGTTGTATAACTGTCTCAGTAACATTGCTGAAAAACAAATCTCACAAGCTAGGATCAAGGAGCGAGGAGTCGAGGAGATAAGGAGGCAAGGAGGCACAAACTCCAGAAATGGGAAAGCCCCCCCACTCACACAGGTTATGTTTTTGTCTGGTGATCCTGGACCCGAGCCTCCAGGTGGCCCTGCATCCCTTCTCTGTCCAAACAGAGCAGCGGTTCGCTCCACTTCCCCCGTGTCACCGAGGCCAAGCCCAGACATTGTGCGGCCCAACCGGCCTGCTGACACGGCCACCCAG
Source organism: Serranus cabrilla (assembly GCA_903364295.1). Lineage (NCBI taxonomy): Eukaryota > Metazoa > Chordata > Actinopteri > Perciformes > Serranidae > Serranus > Serranus cabrilla. The sequence continues at coordinate 300,996 of CAFUXE010000196.1, forward strand.
CCTGCCAGGGATTTGCCGCCGGGTCACAGAGTTGACATTTATTAAAGGAAGTTGCATGGAGAGTTACGGGGAGCTGACAGTCCTCTCGTCACGTCGCACTCCAGAATTCAGAAACCTGTGCAGTACACACCCCGCTATGTTTCCAACAATAAAAGAAACAATGAAGCTGTTAAGCACCGTATGACCCTCCCTGGGCCCACTACAATGAGAATGACAGCTTTCATTCCCCCTGCCACTGGGTTTGGAGTTCCTTGCTGGGAATTACAACTTATAACCCCTTTTAAGGAGGAATAAAATACAGATGGTTGATAAGAGACAAATCTTTAAAAAAAAAACAAAAAAACATTACAAATCTCATGAAAAACAAAAGCCTATATGTTAAAACTACTAAGTGGGCAGTATGAAGGATTGTGAGAGAATATTTGTGGGCCGCGAGGGGGAATGTCGAGTTTAGTGGACCATGAGGAACAATGAAAATCTAAAAAGGAGAAGTCGAGTGAAATGGATTGAGTGTGTTGAGGACCAGATGTGCCGTGGATGGATCAAACATCTGCTGGCTCTGCAAGGCCTTAACAGTCCTGAATGACCCCCATCGTCTAACCTTTCTCACCATGCGTCCCGGTAAAGCTTTTGTTCTCCACTGTCTGCCCCTCTTATAGATCAAGAGTCATTTTTTAAACTATGTTTTAGAGAATGACTTGAGAAAGGTATTCATCGGAGTAGTTACATGGCATATGCGTACAAACATGAACAAGGATACAAAAGACGGACAAATGTTACAGTGCAGTTTTTTTTCTGTTATTGTTCTCGATTCTGTGTGTTTTGATGGTCTAGAGCTTTTCTTGGTGTATAAGTTACAGTACAAAGAGGCAGCACCAGATGGTAATGGTGTTTATTTTTGCAGTAAGTAATCACCATTCTGGAACTTATGACAGTAGACAGGCCCAGGGACCTGGAACCATGCCCCGAGAGACCCGAGCACCACTTCCTGTTGTACCCACATGATCACAGACGCACACACATACACACATACACACTCATGCACACATAAACAAGAACATCCTCCGGGCCGCTGGCGATGTGAGCCCCTGGGCCACAGGGATAGATGTGTTCTGGCACATAGGTTGGGGTAGTGTGAATTACACTGCAGCCACACTGGCACCGTGCGCCTGAAGATGAATGAGCCAACGATCATGCCAGGCAACAATTCCGGTGAGGCTGTTTAAAAACAGAGATACTGCACTGTTGGTAATTTGGGACCATTTTACCCACTGAGTGCAATATTTCACTTTGATAAAAGTATAATATTCTGCATACACTGCAGCCCAACCTTGGTGTCACTTGCAATATTGTTATTAGTGCCGTGCACCATGAGATAACACTAAGTAACACATTAGCCGCCATTTAAAATGCCTGATTAATTTACCTAATTATTTAATTACAACAACAGCTAATTATGATACAAATTACAGCTACCTTTGACTTGAATTGCAGCCGTTTATATCATGCAAAAATCATTTTTAAATGCTTTCCAAAGGTGCTTTTGTGCATTGAACATTTATTCTGATAAAATTTAGAAAATAAAAGTGACTTGCTAAAACAAATTAACTAATTTAGAGGCTTGGTTATTTTTTAAAGTACATGCATATAATTCATAATAATCAATATTTGATCTCTTGAATGTATGTACTATAGTCACCACAGATTTGTGCTCAAATACAGATTTATACATAGTTTTGATTCAGTTATCAACAGAATTCCCTTCTGCTTTATTAGCCTGTTAAAAGTAACAAAAAGCAGAAAAAGATGGAAGTGACAGAGAAATATAGTCTGATTTAAAACCAAGGATGTTAAATCTGCATGGTAGGCTGCTGAGCCAACAGTACTGGTCCAGCAGTCTCTGATATCCTCCTGTTAATTTCAAAGCCAACATAACACATAATGAATGATTTACAATTACCGAGTCCTGAGCAACACATTGTTGCCAATTCACCAAACAGCCTGTATCATAGATTCCTAGTTAACATGACAGACTCAGACTCCTCTGGGGCACCCAGACCCCCTAGTGGCCCTTCCTCAGTGTGTGAGTCAGGCTGCCAGTGAAATACTGTCGGAGAAAGGAGCGGGGTGGAGGGAAGGTACCAGAGAGAGAGAGGCTCGAGTTAATGGTCTTGCATCTTCCTGGCAGCATGTCAATAATGGCTCTGATCACATTAAGTAAAGAGTCCATTAGCTTATTCTCTTTCCTCCTGCATGCTCCATAGCAAAGGCACAGGAGAAAACTGAAAAGCTCCCCTAATGCAGTGTGTCTGCGTGTTACAGACACCTCTATCTGTTCCCAGGCAGACCAAAACAAAATGACTTGGGAGGTACAATCCATTATCCATTCACATCTATTTCCTTTTACACAGTGACGTGAAAGTGATGTGTGGATTATTTTGATTGTGTGCAGATCAATGCTACATTCCAAGTAGCAGAGGACAAATTCAGGGAAAATGTAACACATTTTCCAACTGGGGCTGAAACTACTTCACACTGGATACATGATATAGTCAAAAAAATGTGTCACATATTGGTTTTATGATCTGGACCCCTCATGTAAAGCTTTCATTAGCATTAAATAAATGAGTAAGCTTTTATCAAGAGCCTGACCAACATGGCATTCTTGAGACTGATATTGTTTCTAGATGGTAAACTATAAATCATATAAAGAATGACATTTTCAAGTAATTCTAAAAATGAACATAGAAGATAATGAATGAATCAAAGTAAGATAAATTGCTAAATAAACAGTGTCAGTCAATTTCTAACCATTTAATAATAATAAAAATAACAAAATAATATCACATCATGTTCAGTACCAGCCCATTGCTGACCATTTAAATAAAGAATAAATAAAATAAAATATATTGTTATATGACAGCTTTCTTAATCAACCTAAGCATCATTTTCTGCATGATATTATCGCCACATATAAGAAAATATTTACAATAATACCAAAATGTCTGTGATGTGCCAATCCTTGACCAATCGTAGGCTGATCATACAGAGGTCGACTTATACCTCAGCAGAGCTCTACTTTTATTACGTTTCACTTTCTTTTTTACTTACAAAAGACTTTGTTTTGCTACCGATTACTAGCCCTGGGATATAATGTGATAAGGGGCGGGTATTACATGAAATAGAAACAGAAATGACTGATACATAAAGACACAGTACAAATGTAGTGTATGTGGCCAAAGAACAAATTGTGAGCATATGTTAATGCACCTTCTCTGCACCGGCCTCTTGCCAAAATAGTAATCAAGACAAAGGAGATGTGATATAAGAGGGAAAGAAAAGCAGGTTGTCAGCCCCCCCCTTCCTCCACAACACACACACACTAGACACACAGACCATTTCTCAGCCGCCTCACTGCTCTCCATTGGCCCTGGAGGGGGCACAGCGGCCCCCACATCTGTCTCCCAGGCCCACGACAGACCTGGCTGCTGCATCCAGATCCAGCAGATCACACGAATCATCCTCAATTAATGTGAACCATCAGGCGTTCCCTCGCTGCTTCTACTCCACCCCTCTGCTCTGAGGCATCCCCTCTAGCTCAGTGCTGGGTCCGCTGAGTTTTACACATTGACCACGGCTACGGTTCCTTAGCACAGTTGGGTGAGGCCAGCCAACGTTATTGTGTATGCTTTGTGAAAAGAGACAGGGAATCAATACATCAGTCCGACCCAGACGTTGCTCACATGTAAGTGCTGCGAGGCGGTTCTTCAGAGGTTCTGAACTCAGAGAACAGCCAACTTTGCTCTGCAGCGAACCGGGGCCTGAAATGGCTTCCATGTGCCGCCCCATCTGCACCTCTGCTGGGCTGTGGCCAAACGAATGTCCTTTTCACTTTTTAAAGATGCCGAGGGACAGCTTTAAAACCAAAAAAAGGTGGTGATGGAGGTCAGTGGGGTTGGATGAATCAGAGGTTAAAGGACCTTTTTTATTTTTTTTTTAAATGACGGGTTTGTTTTCAAAAACAGATAATGAAAAAGGACAAGTCAGTGGGAAAAGAAACGGAAACTGTTTACTAAAGGCCACCTGGAACCAGGGATGTGCCAGATTGTGACTCACTCGTCTGTGGTAAAGTCCTCTATAATAACCCCCCCTCACCCCCCTCTCCCTTTCCTCGCAGTCTGCAACTGCACTATAAATCTCACTCCAGTCGATTAGTGTGCCCTTAGCAACAACTAACACAGAGTCATGAAATTTTAACCAAAGCCATGAGTTAAATCAGGCTGAGAGGGGCAGGCGGGGTATCTCGCAGCCTGTTGGCTGATCAGTGTGTCTGGCCTGGTGAAATAAACCCTGTGGCCTCTTCACATTTACCCACAACAGAGCCCAGGAAGCTTTCCTTTGTGGCAGTGATGAGTATACTATTGACCAGGAGAATGCCCTTTGCATGATTGTCAATTAAATAATAAAATCGGACTCAAACTTCAATAGAACTGTTCCAAGTTTTAATTTGGATTATGAGCTGATGCAGAGGGATCACCTGTATTTTCCACCACCAGTGCTAAAATTAAAGATGGAAAAAATTGCATCTGGCGTATTTACTGAAGCCTGTGCACAAAGGATGAACATAAGTGGTCGTAAACTGCAACACATTGTAACATGATTTTGAGCTGTTTTATCTGATGTACCTCATTTCCCACCAAAGTGTAACTGCAAATTGTCACTTATTAAAACCAGACCGCATTCAGAAAGGCTGTGTTTTGACTTACAAGAGGAGACCAGTGTGCAATACTCTCCAGAGTATCCCAGGGAAACAGTTTGGGAAAGTTTAGGAATAAAACTTTTTATTTCTTTGGCTGTTTTAGCTATTTTTTGCAATCTGATGTATAAGATGATAGCTGTAAATTTTTTTTCTTTTTTTAAAGGGACAGATCACTAAGGCACTTTAATTCGTGAAATGCGAAACAGTAACATTTCTACTATTGCCTTGTTAATTATATATTTATGTGAGCTTTTCAGTGAGCAGACAGCCCATGTACAATAGATTTCCATCTTGCTATAAATATACAATTCAATGTTCCTGCAGTTAAGAAAACATCAAAGCTCCGAGGTGGATACACAAGGTCACATCCAAAAGTAACAGATTCTTTTGTTGTGCAGAGCATAAAGGAGGAATTTAACATGATCACAGAGTGCAAATTTCAACCTCTATGATTCTTACAAATGTCCTCCACCCACATCTGGACGTAGCTACTGATTTCCCTGTGGTCCATCACAGGGGAAGAAGTAGAGCAGGTTGTTCACACATGACCCCTGACCTGCCACTGGGGAGCCAATGGGGGAGCAGCCTGTGTCTTGGGAGCTCTTGCCCTCTGATGTGATGGCTCCAGGCAGTGGGCTTTGCGTGAACCCATCCCCCATGGCACCCCTCGCCACTAGATCCTCTGCATTATTCATACAGCCCAAGTCAGGGTGGGGAGAGAAACAGAATATGGAAAAGGAAGCACCAAGGTTCAAGACCTTCTCAGATCACAAGGAACTTCTGCTTAACCTCCCTTGAAGTGGCGAACACAAGGATAGAGCAGTTTTTTTAAGGAACTGGATCTGAAAGCAGGACTGGGGATCAATGGGGATTCCCTCGAGGCTTGGTGGAGATCGCATTCACTGAAAGGTGATTGGTGAATCGATGTGGTTCCCATGGTTCACTTTGCCATTGTGAGAACTGATCCGTTCTATTGCAAGTGATACTGTCTTATGATCGGCCGAGTTGCTCTTATGTTAATGTAGAACCACTGTATCATCATCCTACACAGACTGAACATATGTTAACATGAAAATGTAAATATCAGAGGTGTTATATGACACAAGCACTGAGGGTCAGAGATCTCACATTTGATCTTCTGTATGTAAGCACAGGTCAATAACATGTATTTATACTGTAGCTAATATTTTCCTTTTTTGCCGAGCGTGGCATCTCTCTCCACTGCTTTCTAAATACACTCAGTCACTGAGTATGATAGGTGATGATTAGTGAAAAGCATATACATGTTAAGCTGTTAATCCCTAATGCACACCATGCAACCTAACAACGCTGCACACCCAGGCTCTTAATACAGCCCAGCACATAACCTACTAATTGCATAATTGCCTGATTTGTTTTAACTGACAGTGGTGCCCTGGCCCATGACAAGGCCATCATTTGCTCATCCTCATTGTCAGCAATTTGCAAGGTGGATACCCCACTACACACCCACTACACAACATCCAGCAGCACAGTATTAGAGACAGCCATGAATTAAGAATGCATCGCAGCGGCAGAGAGATGAATAAATACAGCCGTTGTTAGATTAATTCTGAGAGACATGGATGCAGGAAGATAAAATAAACTAACAGCAGCAGGCTGTCCACCAGATAAAGTGGGTACTCCATCGTCTCTCTGCTGTAATTATTGGCTAATAGTCATTAACCTGGCAAACAGAGGTTTAGCTGTATTGTTTAAAGGACTCTGGGATGCATAATGACAGACTAATATGTCATAGCACTGGGGGAGATGGGGGAGGGGTGGATTAATGAGATTTTACTGGAGGGAGTGTACAAGAAGAGGTGGGGCACGCCTGGAAAATATAGGGGAAAGAGGGCCACATTAAGCTAATTGGAAGATGAGTGCCTACTTGTAAAAGTGCTTCTAATGGCATATTTGTTTCTCTCACAGCATCACAAGGCTAATGCAGGGGAGTGGAGTTGTGAGACTTACTGTAGTAAGGACTGCAGGGTGTTTGTCTGCAAATGTGTGACAACACATACTTTAGAAACTCATTTAATACAATGTGCATTGAAAGTTGCTCTCTCATCTTTGAGCGTTTATTAATTTTATGGGGCTTAACACTATTGTCTGGGATTTGTCATTACTACTATAAAACGATATCTAACTATGTAAGGAGTCTCTTTCTGTCTGTCTATCCTTCTATTTTCTTGACAACCATTTAGCCAAGAGACTTCACTTTGGTGGGTGTAAAGCAGAGGACTCAAGGAGGTGCAGTGTCAAGATCTCTGGGATATATTTATTAGTAGTGCATTATGTACACTTTGTGTAATGCAGGGTAGGGGGGCTCCTATTAATAAACAGCATGCAGGTAGACTTGCTACAGTACACTCAAGAACAGATGAAGAAAGAGAGACTGAGAAGACACCGATGTTGTTTCGCAGCAAACATGAACAAAACATGAACAAAAATGAAAATTTAAGAAGCTATCTGTTTGCAAACGACACATGGACTCTTGCATAGCTAGTGGATGCAACTCTGTCAAGGCAGGTGTTTTGCTCAGGAGTCAAAGAAGCTCAGTGTCAAGTGTGAAGTTGTTTGGGTGAGTGGTCCACAAGAAAGCTGCAAGCAGCAACACTGGAGGCCAAGCAGCCAGTCCGTTCCAAACATCCGCATCGTAAAGGGCGACTGAACTAGTATTTCAAAACATACTTGTTATGTATTAGGTTATGCAGTGGCTTTTAAGAAACAGCCATGTATTGAAAGGCTTCTTGGCACACAAACCAGTAGTTGTTTCCACATGGATGGAATCTTAAATCGAGTTTGTCCCCTCATATACTTTTTCAAGGCCATTTTTTGGATTTGTGTTGACTCCGTGCTCCAAGCACGACCCCAACCCCAACGCTTGTTGACTTGCCTCCAAAACTCAATTGACCGGTGAACGAGGAGTGCTTGGATAGCCTCCTCTCAGACAGGGTCCAGTGCATAGCAGAACTGCTGACCTGTTCTGACAGCTGGCGGGCCCTTCCTAACACTAATGGGTTGCAGTTTGGCCTGTGTCACTGTGTTTTGGCTTTTGTTTGACTTCATGAGTGGGGAAGTGTAGGCACAGGGTAGGACTAGTAGAGGATGAAATAAATGTCTTAACCCTGTTGGATTCAGTCAGTGATTGAGATGGAGCTGTATAACTGCACGTGGGTTAGGAGAGTGATCTTGTTGATGTGTATACTCTTGCAAAGCTTTGTAGTTTTGTATTGTTTTTATGAATATCATTAAATCCTCACTTATTTTTAGACTAATCCCTAGCATTTATTAATTGACGGACCATTTAAAATTACCACATTGTTGGGAGCTTGTGCTTCTTATAAATATTATTTCAATCTCAATTAGACCAGCAAACAGCAAAGGCGGGCAGTTAAGAAAATGATATTAAGAGGACTTAAACCAGCTTAAATGTAATCAAATTTGACCTATCAATGATTCCAAAATAAGAGTACTTTTTATTGCCATATAACTTCTCATTAAACAGACACTATTCATTAGGATAATACAATTACCTTGTGTTTAGAATTTTTTACAGTTGTAATTGTATTGAGCGTATTTATGAGTGTAGTATTCACAAATTAATCTTTTTTTGTCATGGAAAAATATTAAAAGACTGCTCTTCTTCTTAGAACTACAATTTCTTAAGAAATGTTCTGATTGTGGAACTATTTAAAGATTCACTTTCTAATCTGCTTTCATTTTTTTGTTTCAATTAAATCAAGTGGAAGTACTAATGCCCAGATGGCCATGCAGTATGAAATAATAGTGCCCAGGCTAGAATTTAAAGTCATACCTCCAGGCAAAAACTCCAGAGCGCACACAGAATGAAAGTGTAAAATGTTTTTTAATGTATATTTAACAACAAATACCCAAGTGACTATTGATGTTTCGTCTCAGAAGAATCTATTTCTCCAGTATATCTGAGGGCATGATATGAAACCACTCACACTTTTATTTTCTCTGTTTTTCTGCTCTTCTTCCTCTGTGTCTCTCTCGTACTATCTCTCTTTTGCTGCCTCTCTTTAAACATTTATCTTCTGCTTTCTCCTTACAGGCCCTTTGTGCTTTGTGATGTTGGTTTTTACAGCTTTTTACTCACCAGAGTTGCCATTTATCTTTTATAGATGCCAGTAGCTAGGAGCACATATGAAATGTTACCATTTCACTGTGACTAATTGTCATCACTTGTGTTATTCCCTTGATGTCACTTGCGTCTGGTCCCCCAGGAACCTGTGTGTGAAGTATTTACACTATGTCTCTCTGTCTCGCTTCCTCCTCTATTTCTATCTTGTTCACGCAAACACTCGTATCATGCTGTTTTATATAACAGCAGTGGCAGCAGATACTGTAACAGGATCATTTTCTTAATACTTCTGTCATCGGTGCTATAAAGCCAGAAGAGATGTGGGTTCATAGAAGAGGACATTGCCTCAAACTTAGTAGCTCAACCACAAACTAAATTCCCAGGATTGCCAAAATTATTTTCCCAGAATCCCTTGCCATCTCTTGATGTTTGAAAATGTGCAAGGAGTCTAAGCTTTTTATTTTTCAGCCATTAATAGCACATCTCCAAAAGACACCAGCCAAGTACAGTGCTCCTTTTGGAATAATGCCTGAGTCCCATCAGAATAGTTCTGGTCTCTTAGGATGGAAACTTGTTTCCCACCATTACCAAGCATCCAAAAACACAGGAATTGAAAATGCAGAAGGCTATTGTAAATGATCTGATGTTAATGTTGCCATTTCTGCCACCACCAACTCAAAGTGTATCCTCAGTTGACAGTTTTCTAACGACATGTTTATTACAAAGTATTGCACCATTAATATCTAAGGTTGTGCAACCTTTTTAACTTTATTAATATATTGATTTAATGCAAATTTAAGGAAAGAAGGGTAATACATGCGTTAGACTGACTAACATATAAGCATGATACATATGCTGCCTGCCAAATGAAAGGAACACAGACTCAACGCCACTGTCAAGAAAATAGTCAATAAATAAATAAATATTAATAAACATTATTTTTTATGCTTGAATGTCCAAAACCATTCACTGACACACAGTGTTGCAGTCCCATCCTCCCTTAAGTATTTCACTGCCTTAGAGATGGAGGACACAGTGAGAAAACATACCTGCAACCAAGGTGTGATCATGTGGCTTGCATTAATTATGCTATTATTTCTGCCATTTCCTCTCTTGTTCACACAGTTTTGTAAATATCCCTGGGTACAGTTTGTGTACAAAGGGAGTTCCAGCAAGAGTTCACATCTTTTACAAAGCTTTCTCACAGATTAAAATCCCCACAATGCTGGATGTCACAGAGACGCGCTAATCACCCCAACCTCAGTGCTTTTGTTTGTTTGCTTTAGACTCGATTAAACTCTTGCCTTCTGTCATCATTGTGTGATAATGATTCACAGGTCTGTGTAGAAAAAAAATTTATGGTTTTCAAGAAAAGCTCTGTTAGTTGCTTGTCGCTCCAGGAGCCTCTGAATTTCATGAGCAGAAAAAGCTTGCCCTTACAAAGTAACCCCTGCTCCATCTTCTCCTTTGACCACACTGATTATGCACAATCAATAATGGTTTGTATTTTTGTCTTCTCTCTTGTCTCTTCTGGGGCATCTAGGATGCTGCAGGCAAGGTGCTGGACCGCTGGTCCATCATGTCCCGAGAAGAGGAGATCATCACCCTGCAGCAGTTCCTGCGCTTTGGTGAGACCAAGTCTATTGTGGAGCTGATGGCCATTCAGGAGAAGGAAGGTCAGGCAGTTACAGTTCCCTCCTCCAAGACAGACTCCGGGATTAGGACATTCATTGAAAGCAACAACAGATCCCGTAGCCCCGGGCTCCTGACACATCTGGAAAACAGTAGCCCATCCAGCATTCATCATTTTGAGAATATCCCCAACAGCTTAGCCTTCCTCCTGCCCTTCCAATACATCAACCCAGTCTCTGCCCCAATGCTTGGCTTGCCCCCCAATGGCCTGCCTATGGAGCAGTCTTCTCTCCGGCTCCGGGAACCCAGCCTGCCAAACCAAGGTGAACAGGTGGAGACCAGTGAGTCAGAAGTATCCCTGTCACCCTTTCGCACAGGTCAAAGCCCCAGCCGTGGAGCCCTGGGAGCCATGAACAACATTGAACCCAAGACAGAGCCCAACAACAGGGCATCGCCCATCTCACCAACCCCTTCCACCCAGCAGGCTCAACAACAGCAGCAGACACCGCTCCAACAGCAGCAGCAGGGCCAGCAGCAGTCCCAAAATCAACCTCAGCAATCCAACAGTTTGAGTGACCACCAGGTGCACCACCACTTTATAAAGGACGAGCAGTCTAAATCCATAACCCATGCTTCATTTTCCTCCAAGATGCATCGCATGCGCCGCATGGGCTCCACCTCACGCAAGGGCCGTGTGTGTTGCAATTCTTGTGGGAAAACCTTTTATGACAAAGGCACACTTAAGATACATTATAACGCTGTACACTTGAAGATCAAACACCGTTGCACCATTGAGGGTTGCAACATGGTCTTCAGCTCACTACGCAGCCGCAACCGCCACAGTGCCAATCCCAATCCACGGTTGCACATGCCCATGCTGCGCAATAACCGCGACAAGGACCTCATCCGTTCAACCACTGGTACACCTGTCATCTCAAGCACCAAGAATGGTGGCTTCACACTCACCAGCCCTGGAAGGCCACCTCTGGGCTTCACGACTCCACCAATAGACCCTATGCTTCAGTCACCCCTGCAAAGCCCACTGGTGTTCCCCTCACTGAAGTCAGTGCAGCCTGTCCAGCCAGTGCCCCCATTCTACCGCACACTACTGTCCCCTGCAGATCTTGTCAGTCCTCCAGTATCACTGCCCACCAGCCCCATCCTGCCCACAACCACCAACAGTACCACCCTGATGGACCAACAACAGCATCTGCTGGCTGCTGCGTCAGTGGCTTCACACAATAATGTTCATATGTCAGATGTAGGACCTATGTCCCATCGCTTACATACACCTAGTGCCAATCATGACCACAACACTGGCAGCACTGACCCTACGCCTAAAAAGAAGCCTCGTAAATCAAGCATGCCAGTGAAAATTGAGAAGGAAGTGATTGATGTGGCGGATGAATACGACGACAAAGACGACGATGATGATGACATCCACCATAATCACCACCATCACTCGTCCCTCCTGCACAACAACGTCAAAATGAATGGTAACTGTAACAGCAACAACATCAGTGGTACTGGGAACCACAGTGGTGGTAGTGGGCAGCAATCCCCTTCCCAAGATGAGATGAGCCCTGGCCTTGCTCTGAGAGGCATGATGAGACAGAGCGAAGATGAATGCAGGGAAGGGACTGGAAGCGACAGCAGGGGTGGAAATGATCTTCAAGGCTCTGGTGAGCTACGTTGTATGGACAGCTTCACTTCTGAGGACCAAGACCACGAAAGAGACTTTGAGAACGAATCTGAAACCTCTGATTCCAAGATGTTCTACCGTGATGAGCTGGTTGATGTGGAGGAACAGCAAAAACATAGCAGGGGTGGCAGGTGTCTGGACAAGGAACAAGACGATGATGGTAGTGAGGAAGCCCAATTGAGAAAGGAAATGGAAGGCAAGGGTCATTCCTCACCGTCCCCTCATCAGCCGCCCATCAGGATCAAGGAAGAACTCAACGATCCAACCTACGACATGTTCTGCATGGGCCAGTATGGCCTTTATAATGGAGGCATGGCGGCGGCCGCTGCTGCTGCAAGCATGGCTGCTCTGCATGAGAGCTTCATCTCTTCGATGGGCTATGGTGCCAGCCCACCCAAATTCCCTTCTTCTCAATCACCAGAGGGAGATCCGTGCTCAAGTCCTGACCCCAAGATCTGCTACGTGTGTAAGAAGAGCTTCAAGAGTTCCTATAGCATGAAACTGCACTACAAGAATGTGCACCTCAAAGAGATGCATGTGTGCACTGTGGCTGGCTGCAACGCTGCCTTCCCTTCCCGGCGGAGCCGAGACAGGTTAGTGCTAGAACTTGGTAACTGTTTTATGTTAATGTAATTGTGACAGTCGCAGGTAGGTTTAATGGAAATGCTTAATGCAATATTTTAAATTATAATTTAAGTTAAGGCACTACAAAAATCTACAGATTACACTGGGTTTCTTTTTTTTTTAACAATGCAGTAGGTTAATAAAAGCCATGGTAAAATTCAATCAATATTTGCATTTTCATGAGGGATATGCTTTTTCATTTCATTTAAAAAAAACAAGATTTAACTGCAGTATTTAATTACTCTGACATTTACCTGGATAAGCTATCACTTAACATCTGTTAGCTAATTCAACACTAAAAAATGTGATTCAAAGGCATCTGCTCCTTGTCAAGTCAGAGTTCAAAAGACTAGGGTGTCAGGATGAGAAACACATAGACACACATTCAAACGAGCACAAGGCCGTACCCATCAACCCTGCAGCTGCAGTGTGTTGTTTACCTGCCCTCACTCGTGACAGGGAGGTGAAGGGCGCACATATTAACATAGGCAGCGGTTTGTCAAACCACTGCATTTATTAGCACATTAGGAGGTGAGGCTAGCCATATTCACCTGGGCTTGTTAGCACATATCACTCTGCAGAATATATATATACTGTAGCAGTAGTAGCAGCAGGTTGATGCTAGAGGAACATAACATCATCACTAGCCCTGGGCGAGCACACGCTCCGTGAGGGATTACAAACAACTGTTTTATGCATCATGGGAACACTTTTAAGTGTTAATTTGGCCAGCATCCAACTTAACAATCCTTTATATAGCCAGTTATAATATCCTTTAGAATTACTGTTGATAGAGAAATTTAAGTGATTCTTGTGTCAGGTTTGGAAACACAGAAAATAACATTCCCTTTGTGTAAACAACAAGAACGGACATAATGTAAAATGGCCCTTGATGCAAATTGTAAATTTTCTCTAGTATACACAGCAGTTCACATGTAACAACTACCTCTAACATTCACATTTGATTTATTTTTAAGATTATTCAGCTTTTCTACATAACGGCTTTACTCATTCTGTTCCTTAATTTAATTTAAAAAAGATTTATCTTGGAACATTGGTGACAAGTGATACTTTTATTTAAGTAAGGGGCAGGTTGCATCATGCACGCTTCTGATTGGAAAACAAACCCTTGCAGAGAGAGCTTTATATCTTTCCTTAGTGTTTTCTCTCACCCACACACGGGCTCTGCCCCCCCCACTGCTATCTCCCTCCGCCCAAACTCGCTGCTCCTTTTCCAACCCGAGCCCTTTTATTACATTTGTTGTTTCGGTGGCATCTGTTCCTCGCACTGTTTGTTCATTAGCAGCATGTAAATAGAGCAGGTGATTCTGCGACTCTCTTAGAATGGATGTGGGAGGGTTAACTGGGGGGAGCAGAACAGGAGACAAGGTAGCGTTAGTGAAGGTGAAACCATGCTGCTCACCTGACGCAGCTGTGCCGACAGCAGCGAGATGACAAGAAGTGTAATAATAGCATACATTGCCTCAGTGTGGTGCACTGCCACCGGTGAGTTTGTTAGCTCCCCTCTTTTGACAAGGATTTAGGAATACAGCATGCCTAAGGCATGACCGGCCTGCTGTGCAACATGTGCATGCACACATACGCGCACACAGACAGGCAAACACACATATGTACAAACAGATAACGAGAGAAATCGTATTTCTTTGTGAATAATCTACAAATGCTATAGAACAGTTGCTGGAAATAAACAATTAACTGCCTTATCTGAATTTAGGAGGATTTGAAAAGAAATCATGAGAAAAAAGGAGTTACACTAAAGAATTTTGTAAACTGAAAAATATCCGTTACTGGTTATCAGCAGATAATGACTAATTTTTCTATTGGTACCAGAATTAATCCTGTGAATTAAGCGGTTGCACTTTGTTAGTTTTGAAATGTAGTCCCTCCATACTGGAAACTGCAGTCATGACCCAATTCTGGCTCAGAAAATGTCACTAAATTTAATGATTTGACAAGAGCAAAAAGAGCAAAAATAATCATCAGAAAAGAAGAGGGGAAAGGATTCTTGGGCATGTGTGTTTTCACAAATATGCAGCCAGGCGTTTGGTATCAGAGGGGTGAGTGGAGTGTTTTATACGGGCACCAGATTTTAAGAGTAGATCTTATTGTACAGAGAAAAGGCAACCTCTCAACATGAACTCTTCTGATGCTCTCTCTCTCTTCATGTGTGTGTGACTCGGTGATGAAACGCCAGCATGTAAATCCTATTCAAACACATAAAATGGCAGAACATACGGGAGACAGAGATAACTTTGTAGCAAGGGGGGACCATTTGTGCTGTGAACATAAAGCGTCTCTGAGCCAGGGGGTGTACAGTATAGCTCTTAAGAGGGTGTGACCGAAGCACACTATTGTTTCTATACTTTTTCTGTGGGGGCTAAATTCCTGATAGCATATGGGACATATTATTTCGGTACGAACAGGGAAGAACAGAGAGAAGGGCAGAAGAAGAGGGGGCTCAGGGCTTTGAGACGAGACAGTACACAAACTGGGCTTTCATCAAATCTGTCCCTGGATAATCCTGTAATGACATAATGTATTTTTGACTGCAACAGTGGCAATAAAATGAGAACATAATCTATTTTTTCATAGGATTAAACTGCATGATTTTTGCACAAAATAATGTTGAGAATGTTTATTACTCGTAAATTAGATGAGTCAAACTGCTTTCTTTCTCCTAATTTGATTCTTTTGCCAACAGTGTTGGCACAAATGATTAATAAGAAGCTCTGTCGGGTGGTTCACCTCAGACATAAAGGAATGCAGAAAGTATTACGTAACAGGAAGTAATTCTATAAAAAATAAAATAAAAAAGAACCATTAGAATATTAAAAGCCACGCTGAATTTTAATAAGAGCAAGAAACCAGTCGTTATTCATTGTTTTTGCAGCTGAATAATATATGCTAAAGCAGCATTATAATATGCAGCCCTGCCTCACTTCCTCTTCTCAGCCCCTCCCAAACACAGCTGTTGACACCGAGCAAAAGGAAGTCCAAGTACCTCTGCATATTTGATTAGTTCATTGACCGAGTGAAATGCCAAAGGCACGTAAACACACCATCAGACACCAGCATCAAAAGCTCCCGTATCAAAGTGAAGAAGAAAAAGGAGGCGAGGTCATTTGATCTACTGAGAAAAACAACCGAGAGCCAATGACATTGTCAGAGAAGGACACACTGTAAATGTGCAGCCACGGAGAAAAGTATCACTAGTGTTTGTTCACTTTGGATCCCTGCCCTATTCAGAAGACGATAGGATTTCACACACATAGACAAACATTAGTGCACATGCATACTGTACATACACACACTCAGGAATGCAGGAAAGGATAATTTAATGTGCCCTTGAGCAAGCATGTAATGTGTGTGTTTTTGAGTGTAAAACAGAGACCAACATAGGAGTGTGTGTGTATGTGTGGTTTTACAGTGGGGTGTTTTCTCCCAGCCTCCTGGCTGCCCACTGCACGGAGGTAAATGATTGCATATTTATTGTGGGGAGCGAGCAGCGTCGGCAGAAGTGTTGAAGAAGCTGCATGATTAACTGCTGGAAAGACGCGCGTACCAGTAATCATCGCCGTTATTGGCTTCGTTAATCATATTTTTTAAACCCGTTGACAAGACTTGCCTTTACTTATCTAATTTTTATCAGCCTATCCTGCTTTTTTTCTTCTTTTATTTAACCTTCACTCCGACATTTTAACTCGCTCCTATGTCACTACAGCAAGTAGGTGTCCTCCCTCTTCCACATTCCCATGGTGCAGCAGCGCGCAGCCCGCCGGTCCCTGCATGGGCCGCGCAAACGGAGAGAGTGAAGGTTAATTATGTTGGAGAGTCTCTTTCCTCCCCTCTCCTTCCTCTCTCTGTCTCCCTCCCTTTCCCTCGGTCCCCTCACGGCATGTGGGCCCGGCTCCGCTGCTTCACAATTAGCTCTCTGTTTGTCTCTTATAAACAAAGGGCACGCTGCTCATAGAGAGAATATGTTAGCAAAAGCCACTCACCCCCAGATCAAAATATCTGCTGATTAAAATATGGAAAAAATCTTACACCCCTTTTAATTATCATTGACAGTTTTCCTTGTGATGTATTTTGAAGAGAATAAGAGGAATTATTTAACTCTTAGATAAATAACATGCAAGTGCACTGTCTTCAATTGAATTCTAGTACATGGAAATGTTTTCATGTGAAATTTAATACATATTTAATGTCTTTGCACACATTTGAGAATCCTCAAATCATTGTTTGTAGCCTATGCTGTTGAAACTGAAACAATGCAAAGTATCTTCTAACAGTGACAGAGAGTGATAAATGTTACTAAAACTCTTGTCCTCCCACTTACACCTAAAACCTCATAACACACCTCAAATGACAGGAAAGACAAAGGACCAGTCGTGTCAGTTTAACAACACTCAGCCTTCCATCTCATTTACACATTACGAGTCATTTAGACAACACACATACACACACACACTGACACAAAAACAAGGGCAAGGGCCATCAGATGAACCTAAAGATGATTAACGCCGGTTGGGACAGGCACACTCTCGCTCTACCTCCTCTGCACAGTCAAAAATGGGCTCTCTGGAGGCCTCCCCCATCTTTTGGGCAAAGATGAGACTGTCAAATTGGTTTGCCAGCCACATTACTGGCCAACAGGGAGGTAGAGATGGAGAAGGGGGGTGGAGGGGAGGGGGGGTGAAGGGGGGACACTAAGGAGTTGGGTTTGGGGGAGGAAAGATAGAGCGTACTAAAGTGGAGAGATGGAGGTGGAGGGGAGTGGGAAATGGGGCAGAAAGTCTAAATCTGATAAATGAAGAGATAAGTGCATCATGCCCACTGTGTGTGGATTCAGCTGAATTATTTTGATTATTTAGTGCGAGGAGGCACAGCCAACACACCAGTTAAATAATACTGTTTATGTAAATCTTCATGAACTGGGCTCTTTTTCTCCTCTTTATCTCTTGAGATTAGATAATTTCCACATGGTTACAAATTATCATAAAGTGACTTAGGTAACTCTTTTTATGGTGCCCATGCCTATGATACATTATAATCTGCATGTAGCGCTGCATAACAATAGTCATGATCACTCGTAAATATTCTTAATGCTTTATAACAATTGTAATACATTCTAAAGCATTTTATGTGACTTATAAGGTCACATGTACTGGTCATTTGCATTGTTTTTGCAAGAATCATTTTAATTCTCATACTTGAAATAGAAAATAATATATTTTTACAATGCATTATAATCACTGTTGTTATGCATTATATAGGGTTAGGCTAAATCTATAATGCATTAAAAATGTGTCAGTGAGCGACCAGCATTTCTAAAGTATTGTGATATTTGGCCTTTTGTCATTATAGAAATGCTTTATAATGTGCTAAGGTTATTGTTATAAGGCATGATGAATATTTATGAGTGCTTATAACTGTCATTTTGTAGTGCTATAAGCAGATTATAACACATTGAAGACTTCATAGAGTGCTACAGTGACTTTTTCCTTCCATTTATTTTATTTTCATATATCTGTGATAGGTTAAAAGAGTGTCGTTAATGTGAATATTTTTCATTGAGATATTGTTCTATTATTCTAACAATGTGGTGTGCATTTCTGAGTATTTAGGATGGCTACTGTAGCGATAGCGCAGACTACTTACTGCATGATATTTAGCATGTTTGACTTTAATATCTAAAAACTGAGATAGCCATGGTTAACTTTAGAGCTTATTAGCAGTGAGAAGGTGTTGTTATAGAGATGGAGACATGTTGCAAAGGACCTGCCTACCTGAGCATCATCAACAGCACAACTGAGCAAATCTGTGGCCGCTCTTCATGTCAAATCACGTTTGGTATCCCTGCAGAAATTGTACCCACTTCCTTATATACTGACCACTGATTACGGCTTCTTTCAGACTGTTTTAAAACACTCTGACCTCTCACAGCCAAGCATCCACACATGTGTTTGACTAGACAGGGATACAGCGCCACAGACATTGAATCATGACTCCCATATTTTAGCCATAAGCTAACGCCATATGGGTGCAACTGTACTATCAAAGGATAAAAAAGAACAAAGGATTTATATAGTCTTTTTGATCAAAGTCCCACTATATGGAAGTAGTATATTTTCTGTTTTTCACACATACACACACAAACAGACAAAAAGCACGTGCAAACGCACACACATGCAGTGACAGCTACGGCCAATCGATTTGCCACGCTCTCTCTCCTCAATGCTGACGATGCTTGAGTGGACGGGCTCCTGGTTGCCTGGTTCACAGAAAAGGGTCCCTCAAATGAATGTATTTCTACCTCTTGCAGGACAATGTCGGATAGGGAAGTAAATAATTAAAGGAAAGGGACCCTTTTTGACTGCATCAACCCTGCCACTGCTGGTAAGCTCTACTATCCATTGTGACTCCATTTTTGCCCGTCCTGCTAAGGATGACCGTTTTCTTTTCTTTTTTGTTTTGTTTTACACACGTGCCCTCCCTGCATGGAAACCCCTCACATTAAAGGCACTGAGTGTTTGTATATTTGATTTGATGTAAGTGCTTACCTGATATGAGAGGAATGGGCCTTATGTGACGCCGGTCATTAGTTGCTTAAGTTTCCTTTCTGTGTTATGCAGTTTTGTTGTGACGTGTGCAGTGGGTCTTCTTTTTCTTAGTCCGACTTGGCAACTGTGAAATTGGAGGGAAAAAAGCATTGAATTAGATTTTTCAAGCCAATTTCCCTTTGCATCCTCTAGCATGGCTTTGTTTGCTAACTAAAACCCACACTAATCGTATCTTGGCTTAAGCATGGCACTTGTTACTTGGTTTCTTTCATCAGCTGTAGCACTGTGCGATACAGTTTGCCTTGTGTTTGGGAAAAAATGCCCATCTTAATTAATTCCAGGGCTACATAAAGACATGTTCATTGAGGTGCTCGATTAAGCCACCTCCAATAGGGAACGAATGCGATAATGCTGTCAGGGCCTAGTGCTAATATGCTATCCAGTTCCCCTCGATTATCACATTACCACAGCTCGAATCAATTGATAAACTCCCATTCAATATGGTGGAGTATTTAATTGAGTCAGAGTCTATTGGATTTGAGGGCTGTGCAGTGCAGACATGCTGACAGCGGTAAACACTAGCAGGATGCTCTCTCTCCCTGTGCAATCTTAGAGCACTTTTCTGTGGAGAGCTGCAGGATAAATTTCTGTTTCTGTGTGACTGTCTGTGTGCCTCGACTGATGGTAACAATAAGAACATGTAGGTATTGAATGTTTGTAGCCTGGTACATTTTCACAGAAGTAAGATAATATGAAAAATGAATTATTATAAGTACAAAAACATGTATTTCAACACTGTCCATTTTGTATTTGAGAGGTAATTTACATTCCTCATACTCTGGCGGCATTTGATTTACAACTATGGCTGTCTCCCCACAGGCACAGCTCCAACATCAACCTGCACCGCAAACTGCTGACCAAAGAGCTGGACGACATTGTCCTGGACCCCCAACTCCCGCCACTGCCCAAGGACCTGCGAGCCGAGTTACTGGCCAAGATCTACGCCAGGCACCACATGGGCTTCGACCCATATGCCGGAATGGGCTTCGGAGGCCCCAGCCTCCGGCCCACTGGCCTGAACCACAATGCCCGCTCCCCCACGAGCAGTGAGTATCCCCACCACCCTCTCAACCATAACCTTAAAAACAACCACACCAATGGCTTCTCCCGGGGCCAGCCAGACGACTACATGGTGCTGGACCTGAGCACCACATCCAGTGTTCAATCCGGCAGCAGTGTCCACTCCTCACATGAGTCAGACGAGGGCAGTGATGAAGGCATCCTATTGGATGACCTGGAGGGGGAGGAGGGAGAAGAGGATGAGGAGGAGGGCAACAGCGAGGGGGAGGACTGCTCCCAGCATGCCGAGGGGCGGGCTGAAGGAGGGCACGGGGATGAGACTGGAGAACTAAGAGGAGAAGGACACGGTGAGGGGTTGGAACCTTCCTCCTCGCCATTCCTCTTTTCGCCCACCGGGGGCAGTAACGGTGGCGGCAGTGGGATCCTGTGCAACATCTGCCATAAATTGTACAGCAACAAAGGAACCCTGCGTGTGCACTACAAGACTGTTCACCTGCGCGAGATGCACAAGTGCAAAATCCCCGGCTGCAACATGGTGTTCAGCTCTGTGCGCAGCCGTAACCGACACTCTCAGAACCCCAACCTCCATAAAAACATGCCCTTCTCTACAATAGTGGACTAAATAATGACTCGTTACTCGACCCTGCTGTCAGTCGGCCCGCTCCTCCCTTCATTCCTCATCCTTATTCCTCCTCAAATTAGCTTTTAATCCCAGCCCAGGGCCATCAAATACAAGCTAAATGCCTGTATGCCTCCTGCCCGTCCTCTGTAAGTCATTGCAAGACATTTCTATGTCCCTCTATAAAATTCATCGACTCTAAATACAGTTTATTATTGTGATCTTTGACTTTTCCTTCTTTGGAAGAACAGGATGACGCTCTTGAGCATGGAGTTTACTTTATAATAAAACTCCAGTTGTTGTTTTTTTTTCATAAACCCCTCCATCTTTCCTTTCAGACTTCTCCCCACTTTGTTTTTATGTCTGTCTCCAAAGAATCTATTCAAACTCTTATTTGTGACTTTGCCTGCAGAAATGATAGTATTGAGAAAAAAAAAAGAAAATCTTCTTGTTGTATTTGTGTAATGATAGCTTTTAAATGAACCCCTTACAAAAAGCATGACAGCTTCATTTGTAAATAATGTCTCAAGAGGCTTTTGGTGTAAAAGAGTTGTGTTGATGGTTGTTTGCTTCTTTTTTCTCTCTCGTTACGGTTTTATGTTACAGTCCAGTACAATACTTCCAGCTATAGGCAAGAAAGAGGTAGCATCTTACTAGCTTGACTCATTTATGTTAGCTTCAAAGACACGTTTTAAACCGAGTCCTAGGAAAAAAAAGAATATCATGTGACTTGTTTTATCTACTTGTTAGATATTCAGAGGTTGCCGGCATGCTTTTTTAGGCTCCTACACTGATATCATTCTCTGTATTTCTATTGTTTTCTTTTTTTTTTGTCTGTTATGTTTATGAGCTTTAGTATACCGATTCAGTTTTTGCACTTTGCATCTATACAAGGGGATGTGTAATATTATTATAATGAGGACTTTTGCAATGGTGAGTTTAGGTGTTGTTCGGGGTCATTGATGGCTACAGTGCCAAGGTGAATGAAAATAACCTTCAACATACTTGTGCCAGTTTCTTTTTGCACGCGCTCAATTTCAGCTTCACAACAGAAAACGTCTTGCCTCCCTGAACGTAAACCTGAGAACTTCCCCTGTCGCGAAACAACAAATTGAGAAAGCGTCTCCAAAGCCTCAAAGTGTGACTGAATACAAACTGCAGTTTTGTAAAAACAAAGGAGTTACATATTGAAAAGGTCTCTCCTCCTCTTTGTTTAATTTGTGTATGGTTACCAGTTTTGACCATGATGATGACTTCAGAGGTAATCTGTGTAAAGCATGACATTATTGTGACATTGTCAAACAAAGTCATTCATGCAAAAACTCATGTTTGTTCTCACAAAAATCATCTTATTGAAATATGACTGTCCCGTAGATTTGAGGGGAAAAAAAGAGAGAAAAAAGATGAAAATAGTCATTCAACTGTGACCAAAACAAAAGTGTTTGCTTAAGAAGAGCTCTTTCAGTGTGACAGTATGTACTTAAAACATGCCCCATTGGATTAATATGATGCACTTGAGTCTTAAATCTTTTGCTGTGATATTTTTTGGTATCGGTTTCCATTGCTGAGTGTCGGCTACAAATGTACTCTATGAAAAATGTTGCCATTTTGCAGCCATTTTTAAACATGCCCATGACTGACTTGTCTTACGGTACAAATATTTCCAGAAACTGGGCAAAGTAGCCAAGGGAAGGGGTATTTATTGGTGGGTGATGTATCTTCATGGAGATGTTTTTGTCCAGTATAAGAATATTTTTTGTAAAAAGACAAAAAATAGAGATTGTTCCTCAGTTTGACTTGTTTATCAATGTATTAGCAATGCCATGTGTTACTATACAAGGAGATCTTCTCTTACTTGACTGGTGCTACACACAGAGGGAAACATATGCAGTGTTATGTGGTGTGCTGTACAGTATTCACAACACCCTTACATCCATAACAGTGTTGAGTTCCATTTGTTTCATACTTAAGCCATTTTGCAATATAGACATGACCTATTCTGCTGGAATATTTCATGTCGGGTTTTTTTAAGACTCCACCTATATGACACATGCAGTTTTCAGTCCTCTCTTCTCCGAGATAAAGAGAGCGAGGCAGAGAGCTGAGGCTGATGGAAAGGTTGCGGAGGTGGAAGGCTGACTAGGGAGGAAAGGATGACAGCAACGATCATTAAAAATGTGCTGCTTCTCCGTTACCTGGAGGCGTCCCTGCCATTCCGGCTTCTTCTGTCTAATAACTCACTTGTCACTTCGTTACACTGCCAGGCTCCAAGGTTGCTGACAAGACTGTGACACTGACAGAAAGAGAAAAAGAAGGAAAAAGCACTCTGAACAATTCAATTTGACCCATTCAATTCAGCTGAATTCAATTCATCTATTCATTTTCTATGTGTGCTTTTTCTTATTCGTAGTCGCTGATAATTCAATTCCTTTTTCTCACATTCTGTTTTTTCCTCTTTGTCTGTCAGAGAGCGCAGTCATTTAACAACCGCCTTACCCATTTCTTCAACCCGCCACTCACTCAGCACCTCCACACCCCACAGCGCAGGTCCTACAGGGACACACACTAATAGTGTATGCTTAAGTTCACCGGACGGCCATGGCATAGGAAAAAGGGATGGGTAATTGCCTGTTTATCCCAAGTGAAGGGAAAATTGAGTACAGGAACCCCTGCCTTCTCCCAGGAGTGGGTTTCACTGAGGCGCTTGCTGCCTCATTCACTCATTCAATCCCCCCGGCCCTCGCTCTGGCAGAAATAAAAAAGTGCTACTCCAGGAACCCTGCTGACAGCTGTCTCTCTAACACACAACCATACAAACACACACACACATGCACACAGAGGAGAGAGGCGCACGCTCACATGTGCTTCCTACTTACAGGCCAGGAAGATGACAAGAACTAGATGACTTGTTAACCTCTAGTGATGGAGGAGATGGGGGCAGAGAAAGAGAGAGAGTATTCTCACCACAGGAAATGAAACTCTCCATCTAGCATTAACATTATAGCTGCTGCCACGACGTAGAGAACTAATATTCCATTATGGAGAATGGTGTGAGCGAACACTGAGTCTCTTATCATTGTTATGTGATTTTAAATATCCTACTAGGGCTGCACGATTTGGATAAAACATCTCATTGTGATTACTCTGACTGATATTGCAGTTGGAGGGAATGATCATTTTGCATCATTACTTTCATTTCTATTGGAGAATATTAAAATAATCATGGTGAGATTTTTTGAAAAGATCTGCAGAATAGCTGCAGCACAATTCTTTATTCAGACAATATTTGGCCTTTAACCAATAATGCGCCACTTGCAATTCGAAAATATAACTAGTCCATGTTGCAATTTCAATCAAATTTGAATTAATTGTGCATTAATTGATTATTAAATTGAGACATTTTACCTCAAGAGGACAATGTTTAATTAAGAAAATCTTTACTAAGGACAGCATGATCACAACTGATTCACACTCTCTAGAATTACAGTAAGAGAGCTGTACCCAACATATCAAAAGTTATCTTAATATAAATGTGCTCTGCCCAAATAACCTCAGCTTCTCTGCCCTTCTTGATCTGAGAAAAACAAGTTTTCAGACTTGTTCTTTTCAGCCTCTACCACACTCTTTATGTCCTGTTCCTTGCTGTCCGATTCTCAAGCAGCAGCTGCAGTGCATGACCTCTGCCTGTGTACTTGTGGTGTGCCAGGCAGAAAACTGAATATCATAGAAGAGATTCCCTCACAACACCCTTCTACCACCTCCTACGGGCTCCTTCTGAGTCCTCCGTGGTGCTGGCCATGCCAGCAGAGCTCAGAGCTGCGAGAGGCTGGAAACAGAGCTGAGAAAAACATGCAAACGCCAGGGAGACAGACGGAAAGAGAAGGGAGAGATGGTGGAAAGGGATTGGGCTTAGAAAGTGGAGTGGCTGGAGCCTCGCGGCAGTCACTTAACAAGGCAGGGGAGAAAAAGAGGAACACAGGGAGAGGAGAGAGCAAGAGAGCAGCAGGGCCAGGACTCCCCAGGAGTCATCGCCAGCTTCTTCTAGATTGCCTGCTGCAGAGCGATCGAGCCACCCCTCACATTTCCACACCCCTCTCCACTACACTCTCCTCTCCTCTGAGAAATGACCACCAATCCCCCCCGCTCTCCTCTGAGAAAACCCCCCAATCCAATCTTTGTCTTTCTTACTTCTCCAACCACATGGGCCCAGGTGCATTCTGCTACCTAGTGACCGGGGTTGTGGATCGGCAGGAACACGTCACTTAAAGAGCCTCGTTGGCCCCAGACCACTGGAGTGAATCTTTAATATTTGATCAGAGGAGCGTCAGGCATCAATTATTCTGTCATTCTACATAGCACACAGAGGGAGAAGTGGAGGGCGAACGGCTGAAGCGGCTGGCCTGTTAATCACTGTCCGTTTTGTTCACGTCACAGTAAAAAAGGTGTAAGCAGAGAGGATGAGAGGTGACAACGCATGCAAACTGTCCAGTTAATGTAGCTCATGGGATTAAAATCTTTGATGGGACATCATTAGAAAAATACACACGTTTGTATAGATGCTTCAGTCTCATGTGTAATGTTCTAAAAAATATATAATACCCTCATTAATTTGAACTGGAACCTGTGAAATGAATGAATTCATATAATGTTTTCCATTGTGCCAATTTATATTTTACAGTCTTAAAGTATAAATAAGCTTGAAGACGTGGTGAATTAAGATTTTTTTTTGTTTTCACTTGTTTTTGTGTATCCAATGCATTTGTGTCTTAAAAAGCCCGTGTTATGGCACTGGCACTCGACAGCGCTGCATGGCTACATCGTCGCACTGCAAAGAACGAACCGAGCCGAGGAGCTTTGGTGTCAAAATGGTGATTTGGAAGCCTCATGAATACTGTATGTTACCTAAACAGGTGTTTCCCATTTGCAGACAGGAGGGAAAAAAGGTCCTCTTTTTAAAAAGACTCTTGTTTCTTTCTTTTCTTTTTTTTGCCTTTCTTGTATTTGTTTCTGTATCATAACTGTCTATGGTTTTTGCATAAAATGCATAAGGGTTTTGGGATGTAAATGGAATTTTATTCATATTTTGTCCAAATACCTCTTGTAATTTGTATCAGAATTCTTGTACAATTTTTATATTAAAGATTTATCAGTCACTGGCATTTTGTCATCGCAATTTTATTCAAATTCTGTTATTTTTGAATTTTATTCAAGTAAAGCAGCTTGAAAAGAAACCCTTCTCTATAATGTAGAGAGAAACCGCAGAGCCCAGAAACAACGTGTCAATCAAGCCATTTTAACAAGACACTGTGATTTCAGCAGGTTTTACTGGGCTCTTAATTGCTCTACGATAAAAATCACTTGGGAAAAGGCTATCTTGACCAATTAGTGGACGATTAGATTAATAGAGTTATTAAAAGATGTACTGGCATGAGGAGAAGGTGCTGCTGGTCTTAGCAAATTAGTAAGATGGTCACTGAAGGAGGCAAACAAAGGACATCCAGCAGCTTTGTCTGATCAAATGCTGAAATTAAATTAAATGCCCTTGTGAAGGAACTATGTTTTAGGGAGAAATACATACTTAATATACTTAGAACTGGCTTAAATGTTGCTATGATTAAGAAAAAGCAAAGAATATGCTGAAAAAAAAGAAAAAAAAGGCCTTTTTACCACTTTATGACAGCTTTGAGTGCTAGCACACCATCAATATGTTCATTTACGTCTCCACGTGAAATGAAAAATATTAACATTTATGAATATAAACATCAGTCAAAGAGCAAAACTGCCTAACAACAGAACAACGCAGAGACACTGAAGACGGGAATTGACAACGACAACGGACAAATGCAGGGTCGTTTTGCAAAAGCGACCTGTGCTGACATCATTTGCTGTGACTGGGGGTCAAATTACAAATTGATATGAGCTCCAGCAGGGATGTCATGTTTGCTCTGGTAACCAACAGGAACATAATGCCTCCTCCCTCCCCTCTGTGAAAGTGAAGGAGTGACACGGGCCTTATTGACCTTGAATTAGACACCATTCCTCTTTGTCACACACCAGTTCCTTGATCCGCTGTCATTGTTGATAACTGCACAACACACACACACACGTACACACACAAGATTTCAGAATAATAGCACTGGATGGTATTGATTATATGCAGGGTTAGCAAACGATACTCCCCCCACTTTCACAGATATCCTCAGCCACCCATCTTAAACACACACACACTCTGTTCCTCAGCGACGACCTCCCACTAGGGATGGGGTAGGCGCTGTCCGCCACTAAGCTGACCTCCCTCGCTACATAACGGAGCGCGTTTCTGACGGCGGCAAGCCATCGATTGGCCTGACAAACACGCTGGCCCTCGGCTGACCTTTGAGAAGCAGAGCTCTTTGCTGTGGGAGAAAACATACAGACAAACAGACAGAGAGAGAGACAGCCAGGTCGAGCTTTGTTGTGTCTGAACTGGAAAAGGGTGCTGCCAGTGTGGGGGGTGGGGGGTGGGTGGGGGGGTTGACAGGCCAAAGATGTCCATCAGTCCATCTGTCTCTGACCTTAGAGTCAGTGCATTGAAGAGTCAGTGTCCATCAATGATGTGCAGAGTTTGAATGTTGTGTTTGAAATGTAAGTTTCCAACAAGCTAAGGAAATTGAAATAAAATTATTTAAATTTGCTATATGTCATTTTCTGCTGCTACAGGTCATTCAATTAAAACAATCACAAAAGGCGGATCATTGCAGTCTGTTTTCCCTGGTAAGAATTCCTTCAGTGTTCATTGTTCAATAAGTTTTTACTTAATTTAGGTCTTCAATTAAGCATTTTTTTTATTTAAAAATTGGTGCTTTTTCAATGCTGTTCAGGAGGAGTTTGCTCAGCCTATTCCTCTGATAACTTAACATCCAGACATTCAAGAGGTTTTCACCCTGAGCCAAATTGTCCTCTAAAAATTCCTAATCTCCAAAACAATTAGCCCTGGTGATTTAAAGTGGTAAAAACACTGAATAAAGCAGTTTCATGTTAAAAATCTGTATTTTTCTGATGCTGTTTGGCAAACCGAAGGAGGAGCTGGAACCAAGCTGCCGCTAACATTGCTCAGATTGTTTCTCTGATCACTTCAGATCCTAAAATCCTTCATCTGGTTAAAATAGAGAGTTAAGAACCTCCAAGATCTAAAAATGTGTTTTAAAACTTGATAAAAAAGTAAATTTATGACATATTCTGGCAGACAACTAAAGAGTTTTTACATTGTTTGAAATATTTGGGATAATGAAATACCCAACCCTAACAACTAGTTGTTTTTATGTCAATGCAGAAATTTTACATATTATACTTTCATGCATGATTGACTTACACCTGTGCAGTCTAGTACATCACAGGCACAAAAAACCCTCACAGTCACCTTCACATTTACGGGCATGTACATTATATAGGACACATAAATAGGACACATAGCTCTCTTCTCCAGCCACAAGCAGCAGCAGTGAAACCCTAGCGACTGAGACAGGCCAACAGATTAGAGAGGTTATTTAAAAAATTCAAATGAAAGACAATAATGCCTGCAAAGTGTTTTGCCTGCAAAGTGTTTTGCCTGCAAATGTTGTCATGTAGCATGCACTGTCTGCAGCTCAACCACATGAAGCACACATGTGAGAGAACCTGTAAATGTCATGCAATAGGGAGGTGAGGAAGAATCAAGCTGAAAAGTAACAGCGTTATTATAACATGCCACCCTATAACTCTATTTTGGTATTAGTTAAATAATTTTTATGGGAATTCTGCACAGTCAGAGGCAGCACCGCCCGTGTGCAAAAACAGCTGCAGACATTGTTAGTTAGCAAAGCTGCAGACTGAATCTACAGATATTAGCTAATGCTGTTAGCTAACTAAAGACAACAGACCATTTCAGATGCAGCATCTGCAGATTGATACTGTTCTGGCATTACTCTCTCTGCTGGTTAAAAGAGGCTGGGCAGTACCAAGCATGTCTGATACGGAAAAAACATTTCTCCAGTAAACCATTTTCAAGTCAGGAACTCAAATAACAATATAATATACTGTATTATAATATAATATAATAATTCCCCCAAATTAGAGCTTTTAAGGTTTGAAACTGTGCAACAAAGAAATGGCACAATAGAAGAGAAAGAGCTGCCAGTTTAACAGGAATGAGCTCTTTAAAGAGGCATTTTATAAAAAGGCACCATGGTGAGAAGGAGCCATCAACCATCAAAGACTGGACACACAAACAGAGTTGGAAAGTTTTTTGAGCAACATTTCACCTTGTGAAAACCTGGTTTTCATCTATAAGCCATATCAATAGTAAATATCAGTCAGCGAAGGACATATGATGTAGTGACCACAGTAATATCAACCAGACAGCGTTGCATCACTCTGCACTGCTTCACCGTGTGAATCTCTAAAGGCTCCTGGAGATCAGTGTGTGTTTCTGTATGAAATTGTCAGTGAAACAGATAAGTGAGTATGTGAAGGTCATAAAGATACAGATAGTCTATACAGTCAATTAGTACTGCACCAAACAATTGCTTCCTTTATTAATTAATATGTCGATTATTTCTTAAAGTAATCTTTTGGTCTATAGAATGTTATAAAAATCAAAAATGTAAGTGAAAAATGTCTTTAAATGTCTTGATTTGTCACTTGAAAACCCAAAGATACTCAGTTTAATATAACACAGTGAAAAGCAGGAAGGCTCCATATTTAAGAGGTGGAAAATAGCATTTTCTGCCATATTTGTATTAATCGACTGTCAACATGTAGTGATTATTTTTCTTTTCTACATACTGATTAGCTGATTAATCACTGCAGCTCAACAGTCAAATATACTCAAATTCTATACATACTCAAATAAATGTGATTTCTGGTTTTCGTTTCTTTCAACTTTTCTCCAAAAATGTACTCACACACCACCAACCGTCGTCAATGCGCTGACAGCAGAAATCAATTTTCATTGAGGACTAATTGATTGTAATTGCACTTTATAATTAGAAGGTAAATTACCGGATTTTAGGGGGAAAGAGCAGAAAAGATTTTATATCTCTCTGCTTTATCTCAAAGCTGCTGAATTTAAATATCCACATTTAATGGAACAATGAACAGAGACATTTCTTTCAACTTTCTGAAGGGTGCAATACATAATTATACGAAAGGAGACTGGATGACTGTAAGCAGCAGCACTTATAAATGTTAGTGCATTGCTGAGGAAATGTGGGATTAAAGGGAATAAAATAGATGGTCACTACTGAATTCTTATAAAAACTCATCTGTGGTAACATGAGCCTTGGCTGGGATGGACCGCATACACGTATAAGACTTTTTACTGGGCCTTATTGATTTGGTTCTACACCAGTGAGGCCTGCAATGCTGGCTAATGCTATTGACGAGCCATCAGTCTTGTCCAGAAGTGTGGAGGCATGCAGCTCTTTTTCCAAGACCAACCAAGGAAGGAGAGAGGAAGAGGAGAAAAGAAAGAGAGGGGAAAAACATCAATGGACAGTGATGGAGAGTGGGGAGGAGGGCGAAGATGCAAGCACAGCAGACAGACTCAGACCCCTGTCCATGGTTTGGGAACACTAAATTAGAAAAAAGACAAAAGGGATGAGAGAGGGAGAAACTGTAAACAGCCGCATCGATCCAACTAGTGTTGGGCAAATCAAACCATTACAGCCAGAGTCTCATGCCCCGGAGTTGAGGGAGATAGTGTGAATATCTATACACTGCCCTAGTGAAGAGAAAAGTTTGCACCAGCACACACTGGATCTCTCCTAGAATTGTTGGACTTACTCACTCTTTAGTTTGCTTCACCCGCTAAATAACAAGGTGGAAGTGCAGCGAGACAGGAAGGGGTTAACTCAGAAGAGGGTGGAAGGGAGGATGAAAAAAGCCCTCTGGCAACCCAGGGACAGAGGGAACGCTGAACTCATCACAAACCCCTCTCCTGGCGTCCGCCAGCACATAATGACCCCAACAAGACGGGAATCCCTTTTAATTAAAGTGAAGGGAGATCAGTTAAGCAGATGGTTGCCGACAAATATTAGGGGAAATAGAATGTTTAATGGTCTGTGCACTTATCGCAGGCTATTTTCCACACCCAGCCCCAAACTGATAAACAGGACAGAGCCTTGTTAATCAACCTTACAACCTTTAAAGCCCAAGATAAGAGAATAATTCGGGATCTTTGTAAATTAGCTTGAGATGTGGCTAAGACTCTGGCCCCTTGCGTACTCAGGGCCAGACTGTCGAGGAGGGAGAAGAATTTCTATCAGTGTAATAGCCTTGCGCCATGGTGAAGAAGTTTGGGGGGAAAAGTACTTTTTCTAGGGGATAAAGATATTTTTTTTCCGGTGTTTTCCTGAGTTTTTATTCCCCTCGTGGTTTGACCCTCTTGCCACCACCCTACTGCGCTCTTATCAGTGACACAAGAGAGTCACCCGCCTCCGCGGAAATAATCTAAACAGAGAGGCGGGGAATCTGCAGCCCGAGCCGGTGGCCTGTGTGAGCAGGTTAACGGGCCCTCACCCCTCTAAGTCAGACACAGGTGGGGGTGGCCTGTGTTTATTTTGCAGATGATGGATGGAAGAGGAAGGGATTATCGACAACAGTAGCTGCCCGGCGAGAACAGCAGCAGGTACTATTTTTCTATAAAAAGCCTTACAGGAAAAGTTTTCCTTTAGATAGCATACGGCAGCTCTTTCAAAATGTATATGACTGAAGGCTCATGATGTTCATTTGTTACTGTAATTCTATCATCATACATCCACTATCGCTTGGATTTTGTTTTCCCATGAGACAAAATGCTAGTAATTTCAATTAAATAATAATTTAAATTTGAATCAGACCCAGAACACTGTTTTTGTGCACAGAAATAATAATATTGCAAAATCACTGTTACCTATTAAACTTTTAAATAAACTTACCAATTTACACAAGTTGATAAAATATGGGAAACTGGTGCAGATTCCCTCTTCATCATCTTGTTTACAGTGTGTGATGAAAAAGTAATATTTAACCCATGCAGGAACCTCTGGGGCTAAAAAATAAAGCCTAAAACTAAAAAATAATTTAATATGTCACCGTTTTGAGAGGTGTTATCACTGGTGGTGTGTACTGCAGCAACTTTTCATAAAACCAAATCAATTTTGGAAACAAAATCTGACAATTACTCTAAGAACTGTACAATAATGGCTGTATGTCATTGAAAAAAACATCGCACATTTTTTGTTTCTCGGTCATTTCAATCTATAAATGTGCTTATTGAATTAATGTTAGAGTAATCAAAAAAAAATCTTCTACTTCTTAGTTTACCACAGAAATCACTGTTCTTGTTTTTATATAATGTTTGATGATGTAAACAACAATGTGCAACAAAAAAAACAGCAATAAACTTAAACATTGACATTCAACTTGTGCTATCTACTCAGTGACTGTAGACTTTTAGATTTTACCTTTTCTTAAATGAAAAACACATTGGCTGAACTCAGCTCCACCTCTTCCTACCTCTTTCCACCCCCATCTGTTTTTTTTTTAAATCACACAGCTGAACCAAACTTCATTTAGCAGAGCATTTCAGCTGTGTTTTTTTCACCAGTTAAGCTTTGTTGCTGTTCTTAGCGCTGTTGTTTCCTTCCTGGCCCCTTGGAAAAGGGACACCGGATTGAAGGTAATTACATAGAGAAATGCAGACATTTATCAGTGCTTGTGGTTTGGGACCTTAAATGGTCCTGCTGACAATTTTCCCTTACAGTAGGCCACTGTGGAGCTGGCAGGTTCTGTTCGGAGCCCCAACACTGGGCTTGAAGGCTCAGAGTGCTGCCATATGTTGGACCTCACTGGTGCCAGCAGCAAATGTGCTGAACAACGCGACTCAAACCATGAACTCCGTGCCTTGGCAGAGGGTGGGTGCACGGGCTACTTGCAGGAGCAAAGAAACACGCAGTTAACAAAAAGAAAAAAGATTGCATATAATAAAAGTATAAGTGTTTTTGTATGTCTAAAAGTCTGTATACCTGTCGGTTTGTCCGTCCAGTGTCAAATTGAGAACACATTGCATCCCAATGTTTCTTGAACACACGCGCACACATGCATATTAGTCTGAATATCCATGGAGAACATCCCAGATTGCAATGGGTCACACCTGGTTATGCTTCTTCTCTGTCTCCCCTCTCGCTCCACTCCCCGGTTCCCACACCGGCGGCATCTGGAACCTATTGGCGGCAGAGTCACACCGAGCCATAAAGCCCTCAAAGGCTCACAAACGCACTAGGGGTAGAACGTCAAACAATGTTGGCCCAACAAGCTGCCAACAGACACAATGCATCTTGAACCTGAACAAACCCCACTGCTCATTTTTTATCCTCTCCGTCTCTCTCTGTACGTCTCCCTGAACTATTCCTCTCCCTCTCTCTCTCTCTCTCTCTCTCTCACAAACACCACCTGGGAATGAGTCGAGGGAGAATTTTTACATTTTTACCCCTAAATGGAATTGGTACTGATGCTGAGGAGGCTAAATGCGGCTCAGGCGACTGAGACCGTGGAGAAACAGATACTGATGAGGCCAGAAACTTGCTGTCAAAATAGCTTGTAACAGAAACGCAGAACACTCACCGAGCACAGAGATCTTGATGTATTTAAAAACACAGACTGGTTGGATCTGATTATGGTTTTAATCAAATAGTCACCATGCTCTGCCCACAGTGTCACCAAAGGGTTAATGACGGTTTGTGCCACCCGACCGATAATGTGATCTGTCCTGGATAGGCTCTCAGGAGCGTGAGCGAGACCTATTGTCACACGGCCATCCTTTTAGACATGAGAGGAGCGGGGGTGGGGGCCATTCTGTCACAGCCTTGTAATGCTCTTATCGATTCTCCATATCTGTTACGGA
Source organism: Serranus cabrilla (assembly GCA_903364295.1). Lineage (NCBI taxonomy): Eukaryota > Metazoa > Chordata > Actinopteri > Perciformes > Serranidae > Serranus > Serranus cabrilla. The sequence continues at coordinate 335,023 of CAFUXE010000196.1, forward strand.
GGCTGGGAAGCACGTCCCAAATTCGATATGCTTTTAATAGGGGCCAAGTTCTCCAAACAACACAGTGCCGATCAAAATGGAAAAACAACTGAAAAGATGACAGCAGCGAGAACAAAGCCTTTGCTCTCGAGCAATTAAAGAAAACTGAAGTATGTTACGTGTAGTTTGTCTGGCAGTTCCCTTAAACACATTATATATTGCTTTCTTTCCCCCAGCCATCTCTCCCTTTTTTTGATTTCTATGGCATAAAAAATGTTGGCCAGTGTTTGAGTACAAAAATCTGTGTTGGAGCTTTTTCAAACCAGCATTTTATTGCTAACAAATGCTGCCTTTGATACTGGCTACAATGGTTGATACTTCACTGTTTGTTTGTGCTGGAGGTGAAAATGAGTTGCTAACATTTGGAAGGGGAACGCTTGTGAAATATAACGCAGCAACAACACAGGAAAAAAAAATGGCACTCTTTAATGTCGTGCAGGAGCCGGCAATGTTTTTCCACTCATTAGAGGGACTTTGAAGTGTGTGTCTGAAACCTAAGCTTGGGAAATCTGACAGAGACAAGATTGCGGTGCGCACTTTCTTCTCCAAGAACACCACGACTCAAGGTAACATATCCACATCCTATTAGTTTGTGGTAAACTTACCAATTGGATGCAGACAGACTGTGGTATTAGGCAGTACAGAATTCGATCATGTTGCCCATAGTATAAAATACAGAAGGTCTACATGGTGAGATAACTACAGCTCTGTCAAATTTAATTTCACCTCATGACTACGACTATAACAGCATTATCAACAGTAAAGTCTCACCGGTATGGGATTTTTGAGTCTGATATCAATTCCATCTTTTGGGGTGGAATGAAAACAGATCAAGTGAAGGATGCTTTCTTAAAAAAATTACTTTATGTAGGAATATTTTAACATTATTATACCTTATACATACAATGTATACATACCAACCAATGAAAATAAAGAATAAAATAAAAAAAGCAAAATAAACATTTGTATACTGAATTTAGTATCAATCAACTGCCTACCATTAATAATTAAAAATACTAGTTAATAGTTTAAATGAATAGTTTAACAGTATTGTATGATCAATATCTTGCTGATATGAAATACTGCCAACCATTTAAATAAAGAATAAATAAAAAATAAAAAAATATTTTTTTTAAATAGTACTAATGTTTAATAGAACTCAATAGCAACCCATTTAAATTAAGCAAAAAATATAACACATAGCTATGCAAATAGCTTTCTGTATTAGATGTTCTGTAAAAAAGTTTTTATCCTGGCACACATCAGAAAACACATACGGAGACACCGATTGCTATCGACGTGTCAGTGACAGGTCAATATCGCCCGACTATGGAATGAGTCGAGCTTTAATCAAAAGGGGGAAAAAAGGTGGATTCCATGTGAGGAGCTACATAAGTGCTTTGCTGGGCTCAAGTCGTAAGGACTCCAGTGAGGGGTGGTGCAAAGTCTTGCCTCTTCACTGTCAGACCCCAGGGTGCTGTCTAAATTAACTGGGACGAGCGGATTGTTAGAGGGATGACCCTTTCCCTATTCACCCTGTTCCTCTCCACACACATGCACACACACTTCATCACACATACACACTCTGAACGTCAACCACTAAGCCTCAATAAATCTGATAAGCCGCCCTGGTGGCTTCTGTGGCCAATCCGCACGGAGAACAACATGGCCGGTATCAGGCAGCTGCAAAGCCCTCGTCAAGCGGGACTCCAAAGTACTCTGAAGGGCCGCGCTCGCACCCCTGAAAGCTGGCCTGTCTCTCAGCTCTCCCTTACCCCACCCCAGCTCCTATCCACTACCCCCATGCCTGGGTGATGTCATTATTGAAGTCTTTGGCGTGCTATCCGAGGAGTAAGTTACCATTGACAGGTTCAGAGCCTGGCTGGCTCACCCATGAGGATTCATGACTTTGAAGCTATTGGCCTTAAGCTGCAAATTATTCTTTTCAGGCTCTCTCTGCTCTACCTACGGCTTTAATCCACACCCTCCTTCTCCTCAGTACACTAGAGCTCCACCAGACAGCACCCACTAGCCTGCACATACACACACAAGTAATATAGATAGTGGTAGAGGGATACAGACGCAGAGAGGTAGAGAGAGAGAGCGAAGGCAAACACATGCTCACTCACTTTCCTAGATATCTGGAAACACATACTTTATTGAATAGCCTCATTGCCCCCCTCCTCAGTACAGTAAAGTTAATAACAGCAGCAGGGCAGAGCAGTACCAGGCTCCAGCAGCACCGGCAAAGATCCTCTTAGCCCCAGCCCATCCATTCCTCACTCCCTTCATCAGCACTTAGTGGACATCTGTGCAGTGCCAGCCCTCTCCATATGCCACGGCGGTCAGAAGACAAACGACCATGTCAGTGCAGTGGCACGCCTGTATGTCTGATGCCACACAGGGGTGCATGGTGGGTGTGGTGAGGGACAGACACAGGAAGAAGGCCAGGGCCAGTTCAGGAATGGGCTGGGTGTGCAAAGCTGCCAGCACACAGTGAAAAGGGGCAATAAGTTATCTAAACTGTAGACACATGAAACACCAAAACTAAGTGATGGCGTATGTGGTCAATAAGGCCTGTGTGGTAAACAAAGGAAAACACCTTCAACACTTGCAGTCTGTGGAGGTGGTTTTGCTTGTTATGGACCATTAACTACACACATTCATTATATTATTTCATGTTAACCACTTCCAAACAGCACATCATCATTTTTTGAGTCATTTTCTACCTTATGTGCATTTTCAACTTGACACCCATCCATCCATTTTAGAGGGCTGGAGCCGTTTCCAGCAGAAACTGGGCAGTCATGGTTTCCATTTATTTTGTAGTGTTGATAGAAGTGCAGAGTTAAGTGATCTAAGTACCACAAAGTAATACAAAGTCAACAGTTGCTTATTATGCACTTGCTGTACAGCCCTGCTGGTTGACCTTACACAAGCCCACATACGGCAGTTCAAATCAAAACACCGCCATGTTGGCAGGAAAACATAAGTATTGTGCAAATGACTGCTATAGGAGCTAGTATCTTCACCTGCTATATTTCTATATTTATTAGCAGTGGACATGGTGGACAATTGTTGTGCTCCAGGATGCCAGAATCAGGGACAAGTAGAAGTATATAATGTCCACAACATAGCTATTTCTTGGAGTCTGATACTAATCAATACTAATAAATCTGCAATAAGCCATTGGCCAATGTACTGACTTGGATGATATGTCGGTCTAGCTCTACTTTGTAAGGTAAGGACCAAGTAAAACCATTTATAGAAAGTCTGTTCTGGAGGGTAGATGGCTTTGAATCCCATAAATACCTGCATGTTGGTGCATCAACGAAAACAGGGAGAGCTATCCTCACTCACAAGTAGCCTATATCACATAAATAATTTAGAAAGTAAATTCCTCATAGAAAGTACAGGAAAAGGCCGCAAATTGTTCGCTGTGATGGATTACCTGTCCCAATTCTCTGCAAGTTGGTTCTCATATTGTAATGAGCGAAAAACCAACCAGTCTTCCTGGTAGGACAATAAGAAATGTATGAATGTAAAATCCTGAGGTGTGATACTGCACAATTGATGCAAAAACTCCACTAGCAATAGCAATACCATTGTTTTTTTTACATAAAAATGACCTTGAGACCAAAAAATCTAATTCTATTCTCCCAATCAAAATGTGTGTGTGTTTTTTTTTAGAAAAGTTTTCTCTCAGACAATGATGCAGAGATGACAACACTAAATTACATTTGTTATAGAGCATGAACTGGCCAGCATACCACAAATCAGTAAAGTTGTCCGAATGATTTCATAGTGCAAAGAATGATCCACATTCTTTCCTCTGCAAAATGAAGTGACGAAATGAATGTGACTGAAAGGTGACTGTAATAATTCAGGAACACATAAGGTTAAAGTTGTCATACTTGAAACCTAAGACTTGAATTTCAAGTGTAATGCTATGACTCACATATCGCCCTCATGCTCCAAAAACAAAAATCTGTGTCCAGTCCAGGCTGAAGAGAGAGGGATTGGCGGTGGTAGGGGGGAGATGAGAGATGAGAGAAGGTGTGTGTAGAAAAGTAGGGGAGGAATAGCAGTATTCCCTGGGTAACGGGCTCTGGCGAAGGAACTGAGAGGTGTTTTGGCTTGTGTTGCATTCGGGGAGAGTGCAGCGTCTCCCAGAAGGAGGCTATAAAAAGACAAAGGAGGCAGGAGGCCATGTGGAGAGACTGTTGAAAGGGAGCAAACACCCACTCCATAATCCCACCACTGCCACCATCACCACCACTAGGGAGGAGAAAGAAACGTACATTGAAATTGAGATCAAATAAACACTACACTAAATTGCTATTACAGAAACAGACATACACATTCACACAGATATAGCCTTAGCTGAAGTTCAAGTTTTAACTTTATTGGTCCAAGTGGCCAGTCTGTTCTGCAGCATGTATTAAACACATCAAATACAAAAGACTGACAGCCACAACAAACAACAGACAGACATGCCAATGCAAGGTGCTGATGGAAAGTGCCAGTTACATGTGTAAAAGATAGAGATCAGAATCGCAACTGGAGATGTGGCTACACACAAAGTTCTCAGGAGGCACGAAGGCTTGTACACACTCACATACACCGAATGGAACAAGCCCTTAGGCCTAAAGTCACAACTGACAGTTCGATAGACGTATACACAAATATACAAAAACAAATATGTACAGAACACATGGTTTCACAGAGGGAGTGTTGAACATGCTCTCCTCCTGCCGAACCCCAAATATCTGAGCCATGAGGTAAAGCTGGCTGTCTTTTGTGAACAACAGGCGTAAAATGTAAGTCTGAATTCCTGACGCAACACAGATCAAAATCAAATGAATCCAAAGCCATTCTCTGCTTTTGTTTTACTCCTGTCTTGGCCACCGTGGCAAACGTGGCCAGTCAAAACATGGGAGGCTGATTTGAGTGAAGGGGATGAGACGTGAGAAACAGGGAGGAGGGGAAAAAAAGGACGGAGAAAAAAAGAGAGGATGTGCCACATCCAATTCTGAATATTTACGTGTAAAATGTGCTTTGCAGTTCTTTCCCCTTGCAGGTCCATGGGAATGCAATGCTCTGGCCCTTTGCCTGGGTAAATGTGTTCCCTATGTGTGGGCTTTCTATCCCTCTGTGTTGTCTTCACCAGAAAGGGGAGCAACTGGGCAAGGTGCAAGAGAAAGGTGCCTCTGGTTAAGAGCTTTTTTTCCACGCTTGCACATATGGTCGGGAAGAGAGAAAAGAAAGAGATCGAAAAGGAGGCAGCGATGGGGTGGGGCGAAACAGAAAAGCCATGGCTCTTTGGTTGAACCTGAGTGTGGGAGGTCCAGAAGCCCCCACCACCACCACCACCACCTCCACCACCACTACTATTAAATACCTTTGGAACATCCCGACTGGCTTTTAAACAGAGCTGCAGAGGGTAACTGGTGGATATGGAGGAAACTAAGCATGCCCAGAAGGGGGGGATGTTGTGAATCGCTGGGTGTCCATGACCTGGCATAGCTCTAGCCCTCCAGCTCATTGTTCTAGGGCCAAAAAATCCTTTATAAGCCCATTAGAGTGTGAATTTTACCAATCAAATTGGAGTGTCTAGTACTAACAAATGCTAGCATTGGCTTTTATTGCTGTTTGAGCCCTCCTGGTGCAAGCCTTATGGACTATGTGGTCAAGCTGTAAGCCATTACATTGACAGGCATGCACACGTTTCTACATCTGGCCTTCTGCAGCTCTAACACACCAAGCCAATTACATGTTGTTGTTCTTTTTGACATATAATGTTTTTCGTAATCAGATAATTGCTCTACCCTTCAAACTCCCCCTATACAGTGTTTTTTCTCTCTCTCTGCGTGTGTGTTGCTGCTGAAATACTGTGCCAAAACTGCTTCATCAAAACATGTTAGGAAAAGGAGGTTTTTCTACATGTGTGTTCAAGTGTGCTGTATTCAAGCAGCATTTCTTTCAGGACAGAATTACTTTGCAGGGACTATAAGTGCATCGATGAGAGACGGAAAAATAATAATTACTGCAAACCATAAGCTCAGAGTTTTACACGGTTCCACTTTCAAAAGTGTGCACACATGCAGAGGAGATTTCCTGAAACATGCTCTCCCTGACAAGAATCTGTCAGTTTTCTGAATACTTGCATGCGAAACGGCCGCAAAGCATGCTGAATGTGTCAAAACCTTGATGAGGGGAGGAGATCTCCTGATTGAGTCATGTGGTTACATATTATCCCTCAAATCAACCAGCATGTGCTCCGCACTCACATCTGCACAGATCATTCAAATCCACGGCGCACCACAGCTCTGCCATTTAGCCCAAAATACTTCACACCCTCTTAAGGATATAAACATTATTGTTGGACGACGTATAAATGAAATTTAATCTAATGGTCAGGGTGAAACCATGATCTGTCTTTAACAACAGACCTTGCTTTTTCTCAGATTTTTTACTGTCTGAACTTTATGCATTTATGAGGAACATTTGCAGAAACCTCAGGAATCTGTGCTCCTATGATTAAGACATTTCCATAAAACTACATGCAGACATGCCATGTCTGTATGGATGCAGCTGCAATGTAAAAGTAGAAATAAAATGCAGAAAGTTGATGTAAAAAAAAAATGCATACAACAGCAATTTTAATACAGATCCCTTTATATTTTATATGCATATATTCTGCTTTATAGAAGTCCTCTCATTAGGAGCAATTGCCATCTGCACATAGAGCTACCCGGTGTCTGGGATAATTGTACTGCTAATTGTCATGTGGTGTCTGTTGGTTGCCAAGAATAGACAGTGCCATGTGGCCCGGTGTCTTGGGGTTTGTTTCTGGCCTTGATAACTTGATAGGGAAGATGGGAGGGCATTGGTCTCCAAGAATTGAATTAAACAGTAAATAATGTTTGTGTTTTTGTCACGATTTCCTGTTTGTTAGTAGTCCCATTAGGGGTTTATCTTGGAGCGTTTTCTCTCTCACACACCCTACCGCTCTGTCTCTCTTTGCACTCTCCCTCTCACACACACACAGGGAAGAAACACTGTCTATTTTATGCTCTACAGATGAAACGCATTAGCGAATGCATGGCAAGGGACACTGAGGGAGGGGCGAAAAAAGCCTCCTCAGTTCCAACGACATCAGCATTTTTTCGCAAATTTGCAATTAGTCTTAAGGGCCAGTGTAAATTAGGTCTCCTGACAAATGAGCTACCGGGACAGGACATGAAGTTTCAATAAATCTGAGAGGCTGCTCAGGGCATTGGTGTCCTCTTACTCTACAGCATCAAGAGAGAGTCCCAACAGACAGCAGGGGGAGATCCATGGAATAAGCCCAAAGAGTAGCACTCACCACAGGGATTCGCACACCCGAGCTCCTGCCTCTTTCCTCTCAAAGCTCCGCGAGGGAGACCACTCCATAGAAAAGAAAAGTATTTCATGATGGAGATGTGAGAAGGGGATGGGTCTCGAAAGCCCTGATAAGGAGCCTCTAATGTGGGTAAACTAGCACCGGTGTCTGTGTCTACACTCATAACTTCATGGATGAGACCACTTTACGCTGAGACACTGAGAGTGAGAGTGCCGTGGTCCCATTCAGGGGAGTCTAGAGTTGCGTCTCATCAGTGTTTAAACATATTAGAGCGGGGCCTGCGCTGTTGCTGATTTGATCTGCTGCCTCGGTGGAAAGACGTAAAATATAAGGTTTTACTTTTTAAAGACTGTGCAATTCTCTCTGCATGGTTATTGATGATGCATCAACTTACACATTTGGCCATTGCACAGGAGGCCTCCTGGACAAGTATGACAGTTAATGGAGTTGGCTGAGGAAGCTTGAGCAAGGATCAGGTTCAAATGGATTCCTAGTTACTGTCCATTTAATCCAATTGGACAAAATAACACGCCACAATAAAGTGCTGCTTAAGGTCGAGAAATGAGTTTAAACTGGAGGCAAACTGACGACAAAGCGAGGGAATGTAGGATGGGACTGTGAATAACATTAAAGCCCCATTTGTCTGCATTACCTGTATGGAAGAGTTCCACGAGAAGGAACAGTGATGGGAGAGAACAATAATGTGGTGGCAGGAGGGACTGCTTACTAAGTTACACACAGATGAAGCCCAAGATTGAATTGCTAACAATTGGGATATTTGGAAAGTACAGATTGAGACATCTGCCTCATGTTACAGCGTGATGCGTACAGTATCACATTATGGGACCATGTACCGGCTATTTAATCGGTTTCATGGTGCTGGCTTTGCAGCGGCAGCAGCACCTCAAGCATAGGGACTACTGAACAACACGGTGGTTTTGTCAGGAATTTCCAGTAACACCCTATCTAATTCACTGCTCAGAATACCACACCATTCCAGTCAAATCAGTGTATTAAATTCAGCTCAATTCACTTAAGTTCTTCACAGTTCAGTTCAATTCATCTCAGTTCACTATTGTTTCATCTCCTTAGTGCACAGGAAAATGAGAAAAACTTATTGGAATTGGGGGGTCAGTTCCCTTTCTGGCCACTTTTTTTTTTTGCCCGACAAACTCTGCCTCTGTTTGCTTGGAAAAATTCGACACATCCCACTTTACTTTCTGGGTAATGGAAGTGAACTTTGAAATAATCAGAAGATCATAAAACAAAACAGAAGTGCGGGAAAGTGTTGGAGAACAAACAAAAGTTCTCTCGTGTCATTTTGTCACATATTGCTTTGGTCAAGCATGAAAAAAAGTTTCAAAAATGTTGTCTATATAATTGTGGTGCAACATCCTGTGCTAACATCTTTTAGCTAGCAGTCTGAGACAAAAAATAAATGAATAAATAAATACAGCAACTCGGGCTCATATCATATAGTGTTAACTTCAAAACTTGCCCATCATCTGGCCGATATTTTGCCACCACATGAGGGACCCTTGCTGTTCATCTCTAAATTGTGTGATGCTGCTCCTCAGTTTAGTAACAGTATTAGCATCATGCTGTGCCATATAAACCATATCTGATAACTTCAGCAGAAATCCCCATGCCTCTCTGTGAGGTCGTCAAACCACATGGATTTCACCCAGCCAATCAGCAAAGATCAGGCTACGTCACAGATAGTGACACTATGGCATCAGACCAATCAGTATTATAACAATATAATAATAATAGTAACTTAATTGACCTTGACTTTAAAATGTTGGATTTGCAAGTATTTAAATGAGTGCTCTATGAAGCGCTATGAACAAGCACCCATATATGCTGCCAAACAATGCGGTCAAGGACGAGGGATTACAGGGGCTAATGCTAGTTTGGTACCTTGAGCCTCAGTATGTAACGCTATTCATAGCTACTGTGAATAAAAGTATTGACAACACTAGAAGTATGACCTTAAAGTCAAGCTATCCAGCACAGATCACATAGATCTGACAATCAACTGCTTTTTTTTTTATTTATAAATCTTTATTTTAAACAACATGCTGTTTAATAACCTCACAGAGAAGCTGCGCAGAGCTGGACTGCCAGACTGAAGAAAAGCACCTCGTGTAATTTTCATCATTTGGCCTTTTTTGGCTTAAAAATAAACTGGTTAGTTGCCAGTGTGGGTGTCAGTCTAGTAAAAGAAAAATAAACTGAAACTGACATTCCAAGTCCAGATACCTCCATAATGAATCTGTATTCCATAATAAATACTGCAACACAACCATAAAGTGTGGCAATGCAGCGGTAGATTGTGTCATATTCAGAGAAAAATTGGGACAGGTTGAGATTAGTATCAGAACAAAGGGAGGCAACAAGGGAGGCAGGTAGTGAGATGAGAGGAAACACGGGGACAATATGTTGAATCAAAGATAAGTATGCTCTTCCTCTCCAGAGAAAACTATCTGCAGGCCTGCACTTCTTGGCTGCTGCTGAGGCGGTCGTGTTTTGCAGACACTATTGACACAAAGTAAAGCTGATAATTAAATTACATGTGTTGTGGCAGTCCTGAGATACTCTGAATCATTAGCACATGTAGGGGGAGGAAGGAGGCAGTCGTGAGGGAAGGCGTGCATGCTCAGATCAAGTTTGAAGCTTTCCACTTTTCTATCGTGGGCAACTTAATAAAGCTTAACAACGAGCAACGCGTTAATGATGGCGGTGTAAAACAGGAAGGAAGCCAGTAATTCCAGTAAGCCTGGCGACTGATTCGCTGACATTCTTCCTGGACTCGGTCCCACACATCATTTTCTGGAGGGAGAAATAAAAGAGGGAAGGGAAAACATCAAGAGTTTTCCAGTTTGGCGTCTGCCCATCCATTATAACTATAAAGGCTTTCACACAATTCCTTTGATGCGCATCACTGATACGTGCTTCAGGGGCTTGTACTGCTTGCATGGGAACAGTCTATCTAAGTGACAGCTACACAAGCTCTCTACAAACACACACACAGGCACATGTGCATGCACATACACACTGAGTAGGGCAGCTGCTTAAAACCATTACATCTCGTTTGGTGTGGAGATAGAAAAATGTTTCCAGATAGTAAATGTCTCCAGTGGATCTGTATGATGCCACGTCCCCTTAACTTACAAAAGACATTTAAATGCAACTAACAGTCCATTTCTGCAGCACATTAACCTGCAGTTTAGGGATGAAATCTCTCTCTCTGACTGCGGGCTCACCAGACCAGTCCCTGTCCTAATTGAGTCAGCTCTCCTCTGCTGCTTGGACCTTATCGTATCACGCTTTCTAATTGACCTGCGCTGCTTCATAAGACAATGCGCCAGGAGCTTGACAAAAGTTATTAATTTTCACTTTGTCCAAGGCTCTGTCCCAATTAGGTCCCCTGGCTGGGGCCGACAGGGCGGCTAACGTGATTACAGGACAAGCTTATTAGTCTGCAGCAGCATCGAGGAGCAGGAGGAAGACCCTAAATGAGAACACACAATATAGTGGGCGATTACTAGAAGTCAGCAACACACGGGGACTTTGATCTAGTACACACATACTTGCTATATTCAGTGATTTGGCATGTATCCTGATTATAGAGATCAATAATCTACCATAACTAAGAACAGACATTTCATAGTTTCCTTATTAAACTTTGGGATGTACCAAATCTCAAACAAAGACTGGAAAACTAAGACACAATGTCTACAGAGCTCCATCTTCCATGTCATGTTCCTGTGAATGCAGCAGCTGCACCTCATGCTCCAGATGAAAATGCGACCATTGCTGAATTTCAGATGCAGTGTGGACAAAAACATCCGGAGGTCTCTTGCTCACTGGAACATTGGCCATTAAAGAAATCATCTTTAACTTAGATAACAAACTGTTAGCCACGAGTCTCTGTCCATATTATCTACTAACATGTGCCATCTTTGTTATTGTTTACAACCTACCATCAGCTGCTGCAGACAAAGCAAGTGAGCCGCCCACTCCGTCATCGTTAAACTACAGACTCAACACCCCGAAGCTTTTCAAATGAAATTTTCTGCTGGGATTGATTATGTCATGGTAAGGGACCCTGTGATAAATGTTATAATTTAATTTCTCTTTTAATTTTAGGCACCATTTTTGCTCTAAGTTTACAAATGGACAAAGGCAATTGCCAGGACTGGTCCTCTTTATTAAGTTAACATATATGAAGGTAAATTATAAAGGTAACCTACCCTAGTGTTATACAGTGTTGTAGTTGATTTAAAAAAAAAATCCCTATCTCTCTTATCCACCTGCCACCAAAAAAGCAGATATGACACAAACTGTGACTCAAAAATCAAGATTTGAGCCAACCTGTGCCCTTGAAGAATTGTTACAACCTTGAATAAAGTATAAATATTATTCCTTAGTCCTGCAGTCCTTTCCAACGGTACGCAGTAACTGAGGACCAAGCTGCATTAAGGCCAGAGTCACAGTGAGTCTAGGGGGTTGGTTAAGGAGAAATCATGCGAGCTAGTGCTCAGTGAAAGTTCACCAGATGCCAGGAGCAATGGCATCACTCCAGTCCTGACTCTAAGCCCAGTCACTCTCAACTGGGAAGTGAGTGGACAAGCTGAAAGGGAACCAATCACACCCAATTAAGTATAATTGCCCCAAGTCCATCACAGTTTGGTCTGAAGCTTCTACTTTTGTTTTCTCCACCACCTCAAACACAAGGTACCAAATGGAAATAGTAGCAACCAAATTCTACAGAAAAACTGAACAACACGGTGGCTGTTCTGTTCTGCTTGATAAACTTATTCATGTATGGCATCTATTTCTGCATGAAGTGCACGAGAGAAGAAGAGATTTTCAACATCAAGGATTTCAGCAATTTTTGGTTCCTCAAGCCTCCTGAAAAGTAGCTGATGCTACTTCCAAAGAAAAGTCACAACAGCAGCATGTATTCTGAGACCCCTTTCAAGTCTAGTTACAGTGCTGTCATGTTCAATCAAACGAGGATTAAGATGGGAGAGATTTGAAGCCAGCTTGTTGAAAAGAGGAAAAAAAGGAGTAATTCTTTAGATGGCGACTTCAATAGCCCTGAGTGCAAAATTACTACCGCACTACCATGCCTGTGGGGGCCGTTTTAATGACAGCTCACAAAGATTGGCTTCACCCACCACGATTAAGGTTACCCTTCATGATCAGAGGCAGAGCAATACAAACAGTTAGTCCAGGAAAACAAGAGAGAGGTTTCACACAAAGACACCTGCCCACTCAGCAACTCCTTGTACAGTTCCAGCCATGGGGCCTCGCCTGTAGCTACCTGGCTAACAAGTCCAAAGTCCTGTGGATGATAGGAGAGTGACAGCAGCCTGGCAAGCTACCTCTCTCTGATTAATATTTCATCTTGGAACTTTGGCCCTAAGATGTATCATAGTTGTCTGAGCCTTAGATGACTTAGTGCTGAGACTACAAAACTAGGGACTTCAACACTATTTAAAATCTGTCTCTTGCAACTTTTTTGACAGCATGTCAAATGTTTTCACCAACAAAGAAAGCTGCTTTTGCTGCCGTGGTCACTGTATTTTAATCCTGATGGTCGGAACTCATTTTCATATTGTTCTTATGTAACTATATTTGAAAAATTCATGCAATAATAGGATGTTTAGCTCAAGTTTGTTTTAACAGCACTAACTGTTTATTGCTTTATTCACATCTAGTCTTGAATACCATCAATCCATTCATCACCATTCAAACTAACACAGGACCTAAACCCAGGAGTTAGTTTAAGTTACATAACATAGCTTCCAGACACGGCTCCGTCACGCTTTACATCACACTTTACGTCATCTATGTAACAACCTCAATTATTTATTTATTTATTTTTTTAAAATCTTTTACAATGTCTAACCATGTACATTCCCCCCTAACCTTAAAGACATAGTTTTGTTGTCTAAACCTAACTAACCTGCCACTGTTTCACAAGTTTGACAGCATATTTAAAGTGGCAACCCTTACGTTTAGGTATGAAAAGGGGTTGATCTCCTGCATGTGGTATTTTGAACTTGTTAACTAATGCAGATTGCATCCCACTAGTAGCAAAGTAGTCCAGACAGCCCAACAGTTGCACAGTTTCCTTGGGGTTACAGGCATCACATTATTTTGGCCAACAGTGAAAATAGTATCATATAGCTATTGATTTCCAATAATAACACTACATTAATCTGCATAAGGCAGGAATATGTGTCCACTCCTATCTTAATAAGAGTATTTCATACTTGAGAAACCTTCCCTTAAGGTACATTTTGAACCGATAAAAAATGTGTGATTAATTTGCTTATAACTATGGACAATCCTTTGATTAAATTGAATATTGTAATTGACTGACCTAAACTGTATCCTGTTATAATATGATAATATTGTATTCCAATTTTCAAAACAACAAAATTGTAAAATGCAGAAATATAAATTACAGTATAATTACATATACATCATTGCAAATTTGTCTGGAAATTCAGACAAAAAAAGGAATTTTTTTTGTAGATTCTGGGCCAAAAATTGTGTGTCTGGCAAATTAATGTTGCATTCTCCCGCTTGCTCATCCATCATCAGTGGTTTACTGGCAGAACTCTGGGGGTAAATATTTCTCTTATCAGATTTTCCTGGCAAGCGTGCCTGGTATATAGCACAATTTATCATATCCACTTACAGCACAACATAATGAGGCATAATAAACAAGGCGAACCTTCATTTGATTATTTTCATCTCGTGGAAAAATACATTTCTGAGGGTTTGAAAAAATGTCCTGTTCAGGGACCCGGTGGTGAGAAGCGTGTCTCTGTTTAGTGTCCTGGCCTGGCTCGAAAGAAATACGATTAAATGAGTGTGAAATCAAAAGCACTGACACATGGCCGGGTTCTGCAGTGTGTGTGCCATCACCTGGCAGTCTCTCATTGTGTGTCTCATACTCAGACATGGGACATGTCTTGGGGAAGCATTTTTTCCCCCCCAAATGGTTTATTAAAATATTTACCCATGCTGCTCTGTCACTTGGAGAAAATGAGAAGACGAGGATGCACAATCAATAAGCAGCAAAGGCAAAGTCCAATTATGTAAAAGTGTAAATTATAGATTTGGTGTGATGCCAAGGACATGGACACTCTACTGCTCTCTTGCTCATACTCTTTCTCTCTCTCTCTCTCTTTCGCATGCACACACAGAAGCAACCAAGTAGAAAATATGAAATTCTAATGTTTTGAGCCACAAGCTATTTCAAGTGCAGTGTGACTACATAGTGTACATGTGAGACCGTATTCAAATTTGGACTCTTCAGCATTGGGGCGCACATTTCTGCTGAAGGTTTATGAAAAATGCATCTATTAATTCATTATTTCGATTGAACCTGTATTATAAAACCCGACACTGAAACACAACAGTGATTCTGTCTGCCTCAAGTTTCTATTTCCATAATTTAATTGAGGTCACAAAAGCAGCTTTGAAGAAAGTCAAAAGTTATGGGGCAAAAGCTTCGCCATATGTTTGCATTGACCTTTAATTTTGTGAAATATGTGTTACACAATCCTCAGCTTCCATGGGTCAACCTCAATGATTATTCACAGCGAAAAACTAGCAGCTGTTGACTCTGACAGCCACATTCCTTTCTAGCCTCCTGCGTTTCAATTTGTCTTACAGCAAAAAGCCCTTCCGTTTTTAAATACCAAGCAGGGCTTTTTCCCACACAGGTCCTGCTGAGGTGAAGAATCCCACTCCTGCCACCACAACAGCAGATACGCCAGGGTCTTCTGAGAGGTTAAAACATTCTGCCGATGTTGGAGGAGGAGAGATGAAGAGAAGGGGGAGGGAGGAGAAGAGGGTCTCTCTGACAGTCAGAAAACAGTCCCTCACAGCGTTCGCCCCAGCCTCTGCTGCAAAAACAACACTTGAATTCCTAACAGCGAGTGCCAGGTGGTCACAAGATGAATTCATCAGGGCAATGCATAACGCAAAAGGCAGAGATTATCACATTGCAGCAGCCCTAGGGCCATGGCAGCGCAGGCTGATTGGAGACATGGAAGGAGGCCCAGGAGAGGCGCTGGTCTTCCCTCTGGCCAGCGGAGAGGTGTCGGTCCACTCCTGGGAGACATGGAGGAGTAAGGGAGAGAGGAGGGAGGGGGTGGGTGGTTCAGAGTGATGGTTCACCTCGCTACAGGCAGCCCTCCCATTGGGGCAGGAGCAGGCTAGGAGAGGCCTGAAGGCCACACACACACACACACACACACACACACAGTGTGAGATACACACTTGCATTCTGCTTTTCAAAAGACACAAACACACAACGATCTTTTCTACCAGATCCTTGGCAACATTTTTTCTTGTCATGGGACTTGCAGTCCCAACAAGATAAGGGTTAATATCAAACAAGAGTGCTCGTATGCTTTGCCACTGTAACCCTGCATTGTTGAATAGTTAAGTCTGAGTAGTTGTACTGGTAACTGTGAGAGAGTGTGTGTGTGTGTGTGTGTACTTTCCAAAAGGTGATGGATATCAAGATTCATCTACGCTGTCCAACAAGGCAGTGTAAAAACAGATACTACTGTCATTCAAGAGCTCATCAAAATGGCCATATGGGAGATATGTAAACTCTAAAGGGCACCAGCGCTGAATATCTGTATAAACTATGTCGAGTGAGGGCAATATATTCGGAAGAAGCTTTATGTGCAAAGAGTCAAACTGTTTCACATTCAAATCAAATGCTGTACATGATAGTTTGTGGTTAATGGTTGCTTGTCAGTCATTTTACATTATCATTACATGATTTATAATGTGCGATTTATTTCAGCAGACAAAAGTAACAGCATCTCTGACCAACTCTATAGAAATGATTGCAAACTGCAAAGCAAAGGCATTGTTCATATTACACAGGTTGTGTAATGTGTTATTTGTAATGTAAGAAATGTAAAAATTGAAAGAAACAATGAACCTGGGACACCAGAAGCTCTTCTGAACTCCTTAAATTGTGCTGGGAAAAAAAAATAAAATAAAAATGTTACACAGATGTGTCTGCCATATGAATGTAATGTGATGTTTCAAGTCAATGTCTGTGTTTGTGGGTGAATTTGATAAGATGCATAAACAGCACTGCATTACGAATACAGATATTTTTAAATATATTTCCACATGTGCAACCTACTACACCTCCCCAAATATGAGGAAAAATAAGTATAAAACTATTTCATTTAGTATTTCTGAATTCTGAACCAACTAAACCCACAGTACTGAGCCCCCTATCATTAACAGTATGCAGATTTTAAACTCTAATCATGAAAATGTATGTATTTTCATGTGGTTATTGCATATTTGCAACTGAGATGATGAATGACTTTAATTGTCAGTCAATTAAAAAGAAGCAGATGTAAATTACTGGATTATAGTGGCTATAATCTTATTATTAAAGAAATCTTATATGATGGCAACACTAAAAAGTGTGTGTTTTAGATTGTGTTTCAACACACTAGAGTAATCTCTGAATGCAGTGCTGCAGTCTGCCAAAAATGTACTTTGTAATATTTCAATCATATATTTGTAATAGTAGCAGAGTTGTTACCTACTAGGGTCCTTATTTAAATTGTGGTAAAATAAAAAAACAAAACAAATGAGTTATGTTGCAAATTCCACAGCTAGTAAAAAAAAAAAAAGCTAGGGACAAT
>CAFUXE010000196.1:353268-416625 GCA_903364295.1 Serranus cabrilla
GACACGCGCACTCTTTCATCCCTCCTCCTCTCGCCTCCTGTCACCTCACCCCGTCCTCCCTCTCCGCCCGCTGTCCCCCACCCTATCACATTCCTCATGGACACTTGAGGAAAGGAAGGGAAGCTGATCAAAGTGACAAAGGGGAAGGATTTATGCTCTGGTGCGGCAACTAACAGGACTGCGCTGAACTTGTCCAGACAGCACAAGTGTATTAAGATGAAAAGGCTGGCTGAGCTTCAAGCTCTCAACGACCCTTTAAATAAGTCATATTTGGGCAAGATTTATGAAGATAGAAGAGAGTAAAAAAAAAAGAAAGAAAAAAGCATCATCTTAGTGGATATCTGAATGTGCTCACTACACTTTATGGTGGGTTTCACCACTCAGACGCTGCCTTTGATGTGTTTTTGTGCTTGTGGAGATACATTGCAAACTTAATCACACTTTTGTTGTGCATTGTTTTAAACTGTGAATTAGAATTTTGCTGCAACTGTGGATTTGAATTCATCTTTCTCTGATGCCTGCTGCTGATTTTTGGGGAGCGTAGCGGTTTGTGTTGCTTTTCATCATGTCATCCCAGCGCTTTGTAATGATATCTAGCATTCTGCAACTCTTCTCAACCACCCCGGTTCAATAACGAGTGAAACACTAGTGCCGAGATCTGCCTTTTACTGGAGTATTTTCAAGGGCTTTGTCTTTGTGTTTTAGATATCGGTGGGTGTGTTTTTTTTTTTCTTCCTCTTTTCAACATTTGGCTGTCATATTTGCTTTTATTGAGGATTCCGTTTGGTGTGTTGCTCCTGTCTATAGCCCGTCAACCTATCAAGACGGATCACACAGTGGGTTTGCCACACTTCCTCACAAAGAAACCCTCGCCACACCTCGGGCCCCTCCTCGGCCACGGAACCCCACCTCACTGTCGGACCACTTCTTTATTTACCTGCCTGAAAAATTACACCTGGAATACGGAGGACACAACAAAGGAGAGAGGGAGGAAAAAGAGGGCGATGAGAAGCCGGGTGGTAGGGAGAGGACCAACAAGGCAAGAAATCAATAGCCCAGAGATTTTTAACTAAGGGTTTTTTTTCCTCTCACTCTCTGTCTTTTTTTATCTCGTAAGCTGCCAAACATCACCAGTGAAACTTGCACGAGGCAGTCGTTGCCAGAGGGTGAATCATAGCAATATTGATTTGATTATGTAAAAGCTCGGTGGAACCTCAAGCCAGATGCAGAAATAACTCCTCACCTAGGTCCTGCGGGAGAGTACACACACTGGTTTGGAGGAGAAAGAGAGAGACGGAGAGAGAGACAGAGAGGAGAGAATGAGGAAAAGGGAAAAAAAATATTGTTGAGGATAAAAGCATAATTACTCCCCTCACAGCTAAAATACATTTTTCTTATTTTCCGAATAGCTCTTCCATTTGTGGCCCCCTGCCTCCCTTTCTCCAGCCTTGCTGGATGATAATTAACACCGCTCTACTGTACTGAATTAGGAGCTGACAGTTATGAACTCTGCAGAAGAATAGGCAGCTACCTAGGAGCGTGCTACGCTACTTGATCAGATCTGTGTGTGAGTGTGTGTGTGTGTGTTACCAGACAGCACCACGGCCGGTAGAAGAGGAGGCAAAGGAAAAGGCTGAGCGTGCTTGGATTCTGATCTATGGCACCCTCTTCTGGACCCACTATCTCTGACTATCCTCTCCACAGAGAACACAACAAAACTTCATCATCTGCATTGCTTTTCTTATTAAGTAATGACCAAAATTATATCATAATTACAAGTTTATGTATTAGAGTATAAAAGAAAAGAGTATATTCCTATTTATTCATTATTATTTAAGGTCTGAAATTCTGTAATATCAATACTCGGGCTTTGGGTATCAGCTGATACAGAGTACTGATCCAGTACCAGTGTTAAATTAATAAGCTGTATGTCTCACTGTGTAGAACAGACTGGGATTGCTCTTAGGTTCATATGTGTAAGGCAACATCAGGCTTTAAAAAATAGATATGAGTTTCCTCAATTGTTATTTATTAATTAAGTTGGCAATGCACATATATATAAACATAGAACTGAACTGAATAGATCAGCTTGTCATGATCCAGTTATTTGGGTCAATATCAACCTGATATCAGATCGGTGCATTCCTAATCATTTACAGAGTGATTTTTCAGCAGCCACCAAGAATTTTGTAAGCATGACCATGTTTTGCTGTTAAAAGAAAGTCAGTCAGCAAAATAACATTTTCCGGACTATTTTCTTGATTATTTTAGCTGACAAAAGCTGAAGAAACTCCCGTATAGGATTTGGCGACTAATTGCTGGCAAAGCCAGGTCAGACTAAAAACGCTCCTGGGTAGGCACTAATTGGGCCACCTTTTTTTCACAGTGCATTATGGGAGCCACTGATCCAGCGGTCTGTCTTTAACTGCCCTAAATTATGATTCCACCTCAGTGAATCTCCACCCCATCAAATGACTGGAACATTGTGGTCAGCTCTCATAATTGGCCTGGGCTGGTATCTCATGTAAAATACTAATCAGATCACATGAGTGGTGGGAGTGTCTTCAAAGGGAGATGGGGTTTCACAGAATCTATTTGAGCGTGTGATTAGGTGGGTATAAAATGGGCCAGAATAACAGATCTCATTAGACTGGACTGTATGGCTACCCTCGCTTTTTTTCCCCCTTCCTGAGCATTTTACTTGTCTGGACTTCCTGTGAATTTTAAGAGACATCTGTGCTTGTTGGTACTGTAATGCAAAGCAGAAAGACGGCAGTACCATTGTACCCTGTTCTCCTGCGCTCTCCGAGGGCTCGTACAGTACGAGATAAAAACCAAGGCACGGACACAAAAGATGTGCTGTTGCTTCCGCTGTTAAAGAACAATAACTGTCTTCACTCTGACTGAATGGATATTTAAAAAATATATTGGACAGACTATTTCTCGCTTTTTCATGGATTGGTTGGTAAATTGATTCTAAGGGCTGCTACGACTATATCCTTGATTAATCAATTAGTTGTTTGATCCAAAATGTCAGAAAATGTTGAAAAATGTCAATCTGTGATTCCCAAAGCCCAAGAAGACGTCCTCAAATGTTTTGTTTAGGCCCTAATTCAAATATATTCAGTTTGCTGTCATGGAAAAGTAAAGAAATCAGAAAACATTCACATTTAAGAAGAATGAGTCAGAGAATTTTGACTTTTTCTTAAAAAATTACTCAAAATAGTTGACGATTAATTTAATAGTTGACAACTAATCAATCCATCTTTGCAGCTCTAATTAATTTACATTGATTTCATTTAAATGAGTAAAAGAAATGAAATGTTCAACACAGCTGTTTTAGACACTATTCTCTGAAATCAAGTCCCCAATTTATAGTGTAACTGATCAGCAAGGTCAAACCAAGATATTCTGCAATATGAAAGAGATAATTTTATTAGAGATTTGGCTTATAATACCTTTCTGGTACTGTAAATGATTCAAACAATGTCTGATTTTTATTCTTTTTGACATTTTTACATGGCTTCTTTATTCTTAAAAAAATATATCCACCTGAATCTAACATGCAATTTAGTTTTTTAAAGAAAATTGGAAAAGTAACCAGTAATTTAAACCGAGTTTGTCACCAATTGAAATTCTCCCTCATTGTGAATGATTAGGTATTAATGTGATTTAGTGTGAAGGAATGCATGGCTTCATACCTAACTGGCATCGACTGGTTTAAGAGTAAACATCAATTCCAAATGCATATAATCATATTACCGGGCTAATCAGCATTGATTTTTACTCAGATCAGGACAATAGGTTGCATGCAAATAAAATAAAAAGCATTATGACCATGAAAAGCAATGCACAGGGAATCTGAAGGACAGGTTGCACTTGAGGTTTGAAGTTTGGAAATAAAAAATGTTCCTTTGTTCAAACTGATAATAATACCCAGACACGTCTCTCTAATTTATCTATTACTGTATCCAGGTAACTTTAGTTAGAAAGGATTCCTCCTGTAGCAGACTCTTTGCTGGGCATGATAATAACACTGGAGCTCTTAATTAAGGTCTGTTTCAGTGAGAAGCCCTCGCTCCTGTAAGCCCCCTCTTCAGAATAAGGATAATTCCCATTCATTTGGAGGATCTCTTAATGATCACTCCCACACTGGACCCAACCTCCAAATAATACCATGCCTCAATCAGCATATTCCTCAATCAATTCTGAATGGATTTCCTTTGCTGCTGATTACTTTAATAACTTCAACATATCTATTAGCAAATGGGCATGTGAATCTTTTTGATGATTATCATTTAGCTATGAAAGGGGAGGGGTGTAATTTAATTAGGGTCCAATATTGCTTTGCTCAATTATGGCCCGTGTTCCTTTTTATTATCTAAATTGTTGTTTCAATACAGTCAAAAAATGGGAGAAAAATCACTTAGATTATAATGTCAGATTAAGTTGTTTTTGCCGCTTTGCCCACAAAGGAAAGACCACTATAATGTGCTATGTGAACCAATCTCTAATTACATCAGCGGTGCTCCGAACATTTGAGCTCTGCGAGGGCTCACACACTCCAGTGGGTACACACTCTTCTAATGAGTTCCAAGCACAGGATATAGACATATTTTACAAGGAGTTGAAACCTTGGAGGGAGGAATTTCTTGGATATAATCCCACCCATCTTATTCCTTTCAAGCCCTGAATACCTGTGTCACATATCAACTGGATAAGGGTTCTTAGGGCTGAAATTCACAGTTTCATAATTAAGACTTTATACCAAGTTTGATTATTATTGGTGTAATATTTCAATGGAAGATTTACATAATTAGTATGTATGGATAATAACAAAATGCCCCACAAGTTGATGAAGGCCTTAGAGTTTCAGTGTTGTAATACATGAGATTTTGATATCATGTTTGGTTAAAAAGCAGGTCTAGGTGCTATACAGTTATCGTGACAATATTAAAATCAGAAACCATATTTAGAAACTCTACCTTCAAACAAGACCTGAGCACTTCCCTCAGGTTGTGATGTCACATATATATTTAGGCAGAAAGTGCCGTAACAGTTCCATAATAGACATTCCCCGGCTGCAATGATGGTGCAGCGATGTGGAGAGCAAAGATGCATAAGACCCTGAAATACTGACCAATTAGAGCCGACTGGGCTTTTTGGAGAGTGGGACTTAAAGAGACAGGCGCTACAACAGAGCTTTTCAGACAGAGGATGAACACAGGTAGATATTCAGAAGACAGTATAAGAAAAATATATTTTTTCTAAGATTGTTCTAGTAGAAAGCCCAAAATGAAAGTATGAACTTATTATATGTCAATTTTAAAGCTTCACCAAAAAATGTGAAATAAATATTTTGTGTGGTTAAAATAACATGAGTCATGACTTCAAAATGATTAATTGACAAAGGAGTCACAATAATCTGTATAATGGGTTTACTAATTTCTTTCTAGCATTGCGTTACCCTTTAACAGCAGAGGGCTTAAAAAAATAAGAATTAAAAAAATATTTCAACAACTGTATCCTTTCCTGCTTAAATTTGACATTGATGTTTTATGTTCCAAAGTTTTTAAATGTTTAGAAAAGCGAATTAAGATGTGTTTCCATCAGCTGGTTTGAAACAAATAAACCAGGCTACAGCATAGTTTCATCAGACATTGCGTTTTAGGCTACGCATGGCTGTAATCGGCCAGAAAACAGAGCAGAAGAAGAAGAGGCTGCAAACTGGAAACAAAAGTTTTACTTGTTCTTTCATGCTGTCTGGAAAGACTAATTCATATATTATCAGGAAAATGCAGACAGCAGAAACAGCTGATCAGTCATGAGGTAAATGTTTGCTACGTCAGAACTGATTCAGCAAAAGCATTTTGATATCTCACTGCATCAACAAGAAGTTTCCATTGAGCCTTTCTATTGTTTATAACACAGTTACTGTCTAATTATTTAGAAGAGTAGAAAAATACATAATTTGGGCTAAAATAAGATCTGACAGCAGCAACACGTAATAATAACAACACATAATTTGTCAAATTACCAGGAAAGGACAGTAACTGAGGTCTTCACTCAACATTCATGCATCAAGCCCACCGCATACAAACACAGGAGCAACATTTGTCATCCCTGCTGACAGAAGCAACTGGAGAGTGTCATAAAATGTGCATTTGTCATGGCACATACTGATTTGTCAGGAGACCATCATTCATAGGTCGTAATGCTCTCCCTCCGTCTGCCTATCCAGCAACGTTAATGTTGTTTAAATGCCCAATGGAGCTGCACTACACCAGATAGCATCCATCTCCACCAATCAGTCAATCAGTACCTGGGAGAGCCCCAGAGAGCCTCTGGATTAGGCCAGTTAGGGTGCTCTCTGGTCTAGTTAGTGGATTAAGCCCCTCTCTCAAAAGGCTCAATAGAGCGAGCCACAAAAGAAAGGTAGTGTAGCTGAAAAGTAGTATTTCCTCTGTAACGTATTTGTGGCTTGTGGTCTCCAATGTGTTCTTAATTCCAAGGACAGATGTAATTGTTGTACTGTTGGCTGACTGTGGTCTGGTCCTGTGTGGAGCGAATCTGTGTTGTGTTACACTTCGTCACAGAGAAGCTGAGAGAAATAAGATGTCTTTAAAAATGTAGTGCTGCTGCCCTCGGACGTGACTACATTAAAGCAATGTGTGGAATTCTAATTATTATCCATAGATCATACCAATAAACCGTAGAGATTTCAAATATTCTCCTTTGACCTGAACTTTATAATTTTTGAGATCACTTACCCTGTGCACTGCACTAAACTAAAATAAGTAACATTCCCACATTGAAATGTCTAAAAATGAAAAGACTTATGCGATATTTTTTGTTGAGTTGTGGTCTTATATTATATTAAATGTGTTTACAGTTTACAAACCCAGTAAGAATCATTTTAATTACCTCAATTTTTAGTCATTTTAATGACCTGTCAATAGCTGTGTTCCAATCAAGACATTTCTATGTGCAGTTAGGGTCAGGGTTTTTTGAAAAACCCTTAATGCATTAAATTGGAGGTGGAAGTGCTTTTTCTGAAAAAGTTGTGACTTAGCGAACATTTAACTTACATGACTGATATGTTACTCTGCCATCTTCTGACAAAAGTACATGTATGCAGCTTTCTTTATTTGCTCCCTAATTGGCATTTTCTTTAAAGCGACATTTCAAAATTTCGCTTCAAAATTTGCTCTACATTAATGGAAATACGTCTCATGTCATATCGTCTTTACACATGGCTCAGGTTTGGCTGTCTGCCAGATGTAATCATAAATTACTTTTTTATGCAGTTTCCAGACACATTTTACAGAGTGGAGTTTTCCAACCAACCAGCTAACTTATAGTGGTTTGGAAAGCAACGATGTGGCACTTAATTTGATGAGTGTATGGTTTGTTATTACACAACAAATGAGAAAAGAATCAGCGCAACACAACAATTATCTCAATCTCACTCACTGTCCCATGAGTTAGCATTCATTAAACAATATTGGATGATGGCTTATATACTCATACGTTATCTTGGCATTTTTAGCAAAAAGATTTCTTTTTGCAACTTTGTGCACAAAGTTATTTGGCATTAAAAATGCCAATTTGGATCATTGTCAGGAAGTGACTCAGTAAGATATAAAATATCATGAAAATGTCAAAATACACTGCAGGGGGTCTTTAAGTTAAGAAAAACAAGCTGAAGAGATGTCAGCAGCAGCTCGGTTAGCAGTTCCTGTGCCGGCATGGCGACCCGCGTCAGAGACACTGATTTTGGTGAACTTGGAAGGAATGTGGAAGGTTAAACTGCTTTATTTTGTGTTTTTAGTGGTTCACCTAACCTGCTTATTTTGGAGAGGAAAAGACCTTTGTGGATAATTGGACGCCTCGAAGAAAACCTCCAATGAACACTGAAGGAATTATAACCAGAAAAACTGGCTGCAATGACAGCATCACTCTGTTTTTTGTAATTGTTTTGATTGGGACCCCCCTTGCAGAAGAAAATTACATATTGCACGTTTGACTGTGGGATAAACAACTGAAGTCATGCTCCAAAAAAGACATTTGCCTTTCTTTTAAGGGTCAGCAAGTGTGGAGAATCCCTGGAGCAGAGGGTTTAAGATAGGACACATAATTCTGTTGGGGAAACTCATGGGGTCACTGAAGGTACACAGGCTTTTTCCCCTGACGCATACAAGCATTCAGAAATTAAAAACACTGTGAGGAAAAACAAGCAAACGCTGCAATTAAAGGCCAATTCTCCTCATATAAAGCAAAATAAAAGCACTGTACAAATGGCAATAAACTGCGGATAATGACCTCAGGATGCCAAAGTAATATTTTTTCCCCCCTTTTTAATTGTAGTTGCATTCGCCCTCACCGTTTCATGTTATGGGGTCGGGCTTTTTAAACTTTTCACAGCTGTGTGGAAGGGAAGGGGACAGCATCCTGAGGCGCTTTCAGGCCCTGGTGAGGGGAGTCACTGTGCCAGCTCCCAAGACTTGGATTCATTAGCCGCTTTAGCAGCGCAAACATTACCTTAAATGGTGAGGCCATGTGCTGGCAAGGACCCACTCTCGCCTTGTTTCAATTACATGGAATCAAACATTGCAGGTATGCTAGGCACAGGGTCTTTATTGAAAGAGGGAAAGGGAGGGAGAAAGTGGTTTACAAAGCCCTTGCCCTCACTCGCCTGTGAAAGCCGGCCTTGTTTTATTTGAAAACTATTGTAAAACAAAAGAAAGTGGTAGTTTGGCAAACAGTTGTGTTTTCAGTAACAATGTGATTTCTTTTTTTCTTTTAACAAAGCTGTGCTAACTATTATATGCAGAGTTTTATAGTGAGGTTCCTTTGATTTTATGTGACTTGTCAGCCTTGTTAAAACGTCTGAAAAGATTAGACTTGGATTATACATGTCACTCCCCACATGTATGTGTTTCATTATGAACCTTGGACTGATCCTCAATATGCAGAGCAGCTTTCCGGCTGTTTGCATTGTTCTCGGGACTCCTGGAGTGCCCGCAGCTGGTGCCAAAACAAGGCCTTGTACCTTGTTGCCCCTACACCACTAAACAGCTCTAATGTGCTCACACATCGACTAGGAGTCTTTACAGGTAATGAGGTCACTGCATTGGAAAGGGAACAGGAACACATTTTTATAATGTGACCCAACTGGAGGGAATTAGATGGTATGGCAAGTCGGCTACACTGGAAAACAAGCAAACTCTCACTCACATAGAGGGTAAGGTGCAAAGCTGAGGAGTTCAGAGAATATAAAAATGACAGCCAGGTTTATGATAAGGTGGTGAGTAAACTACAGCACATACAGTTAGAATGCCATGTGTTTGTACCGCCAATCTAATGTAACAATCTGCAGAACAAAGCACGCTGTGAGCAGAGGTAACTGATATATGCCCTATGGAGCAAGAAAGAGAAAAATAAAAGTTAATGTGTTATACATTAACTTGGCCTGTCTTTGGAATGAACTCCTCCACGATCATGCCAAAGTCAAGAATACTCCCCACTGCTCAAGCATTACTCTCAATTTATCCCTGTTGTGCAAGCCTACGTCACCTGTAGTATGCAGACCCAAAGAAGACTAAAAAACGACTACATAAAACATTCATAACACAGATAAGCATTTATCTTTTCCAAACAGCACATATTGCCTAGCAACGCTTTTTTGATGGGTAAAGCCATAGATGGAAGCCTGGAAGCACCCACAAAGTGAAGCCACAACATATGGATCGCCCCCTAGAGGCCGGCAGCAGTACAGGTCATAAACCCCGCCCTCCGCTTCAGTGACCATTTGTTTGGGTTAGTTGGTGTAAAACCAAAATAAGTTTCAGGCAGCCTTGCACCACTTATCAGGGGCATATTTTCATAAATAATAACCCACTAGTGGTCTTCCCCCGTTGACGCTGTCCTACATCGGATCAGGCCATCATTGGTATTTACTTAAAATGTTTAAAACTGGCTTTTCCAGATATACTGCTGAATTTTACTGTCTTTTTCCATGTGCAGAATTGACAACAAAACAAACATAGTTTTTTTGCTTCCATGTTGAAGTCACAGCAGTGCTGTCAGGACTAGAAAAGGTGCAGTAACATCCGGCAGCAGCTCACTGAAGATTCACATTTGCGATTCCCTGCAATGCAGACATATTCTGTTCTACATTATATTCGAACGTGTTAATTTTATGTGAGCAAAGTACAGCTATGACACTGTTATAAAAGTTTATAGAGTGTCTTGTCAGCTCTTTAGCAACATCACTTATATCTCAGCGTGTCATCCAAAATCAATACAATATTTTTCTCCCAATAAATAATGTAGGCCTGAAAAAGGTCCAAATGCACGCATCGACAGTTGGCTGCAATTAGGGGGCGGCGGCAGCAGTAACTGATGACAGTCCCTCCCTCCCTCCGGCTCACACGGGATCAGCAGAAAATGAAGACGCGGAGACCACTTTGTCACCGGCTGAGGGTGGACCTGGAAATGACTCCTAATGGAAAAAGGGCTCCCTGAGCCGCCACTGCATCTGCTGCTCCAAGCACTTTCTCCGGGCCGATGGGCCAGCCCCAACCAGTTTCCAGCTCCCTTTATCTAAGCCTTTAATATGCTCTGGGCAGCCAGCAGCGACCGCAAGCTGAGGTCAGGAGGCATCGGTGGCTGAGTGTATGTGTGTGTCTAGTCTCTCCACATTTGTGTGTATGTGTGTGTGTGCTGTGAGAGTGAACGGCAGCAGAAAATAATCTGATTGGTGAAAGTACGCTGTTGTGAAGTCTACACCAAACAACAGAAATAAACAGGAGGAGCAAGCAGATTAATTAAAAAAGAAAAAGACTGAAAGATGAGCCATGTTACAGTCCCTGTGAGGCTGCAAAGCTCATTACACACCAGAAAACACAAAAAGTTAAGACTAGTTGGGCAACAAAATGTAGAATATGAGGACCGCAGCAGAAAAATGACCATGTTGTTCTAAATCAAAAGGGGTTATCCTCTCTACAGAGGACATCTCCAGTTCTGTCTGTCAAGCTCAGCTCTACGTGTTTAATAATTTAGCAGTGGTGTGCGTTCACCTCTGTTGCACAGAATTTCCTAATTACACTAACTGCTGTGTGTAACAATCCTGATGTGTGTTAGAAATAGTCTGCCTAGTCTTCACCGAAAGAGTCTATAGATAGAATCATAGAAACAAAATAGGAGTGGAATGGACATTGCACTTTTCAGTCATTTGGCTAATACAACAAAATGGCAATTGTTGTGAGTTATTATGGTGACAACACGTGTGAGTGGGGCCGTAAAGTTTGTCGGCATCTCCTGAAACGTATAGTTGCTTAGTTAGCTGGCTAAAGATATGATCAACTCTAAGCTTTTGCATCTACAATTGCTGCTTTGTCAGCTAGTTCATACTTCAACACCACAAAATATGAGTCTGGAGCGTAAATGTTGGTATATTTGCCTGCAATGCTGGCATTCATCTCAAACATCAGCCAAGTTTGACAGAGATTCAAAAACATTAGGATTTGTCATCCATGGAAAATAAATGTTTCTACCATATTTTAGGACAATCCATCGAGACATTTCATTCTGGACTGTTGAACCAACACACCGACCAATGTACCAATCAGCCGACCTACATTCCCATCCCTAGAGAGATGCAACTAGCGTGGCTAAAAATGAAGGTACTGCTGGATAAAACTGCTCCTGCCACTTGGGATGCTGTGTATACTTTTTCAGTTTTCAAGACATTTTATCTAACTCCTGTGGCTCCCAAGCATATTACTCTCAAAGGACTTTTTTAGCTCTTCAATTACTTCAGGAAATTCAGCGAGAGATAAAAGTAAGTACCAAAGCTGTCAGAGATTACGAGGCGTACTTGTACACGCTACATTCTGGGACTAACTTTCTAAACAGGCTGCTCTGGGGGGGTGACAGAGCTGGTGGAATAGAGCCTCCCTTTGTGTCACTGTGCCCTGGCCTGCAGGTGTCTCCCAGTGATGGAGAGGGCTCTGGGAAACATTTATATCTCAAATCCACTTTATCGACCGTGCCCCTGTCAGAGCGGAGCTAGCAGCCGTGGTAGGGGGGTTGGAGGAGAGCAAGTGGCTCTTAGCACACACGCTGACACTGAAGGAGCCTCCAGCACTCACTCTTTAGCTGTGAGTCTGGAACCTCTTTATGGTGATTGTTTTATCAGCGTTCCTGTCTGTCCCTCGGGAGGCTGGGGCCCAGGGAGGATGACCCTCATTTTCTGAAAGCAAAGTGTTCAGTATTGATCAGTAGGAATGAGCAGCCCGTGACATGGGTTAATTTACTGGACCTCGGAAGGTTCATTGTTTCCTGTCATTCCTGAACTCATCGCACTGACCTTTACCGCCCTGTCCTGCTACGCGCTGTATGTGTGTATACGCGGCCACACTCAAACACACACACACAGGACTACACTGCTCACTGCCTAACTACAGAAAGAGCAAAAAGTGAGAACGACACATTGACAAACAGATGGATAGATGAAGACAAAAAGGAACAAAAAGTATTTTTGAAAGTTTCATCTTGGTTTCTGAAGAACTACAGGAAAAGAAAACCAGTATTATTACCTCTCGACATATGAAAGAAAAATAATTAAGCTGACAAATAGATAAGTCACGCATTTGACATCATAGCAATAATGCATCTGTATTATGTATTTAAAGGACAATTCATTACCTCCACTAAGGAGGTCGTGTTCTGGTTCAGTTGGGTTTGTTTCCTTGTCTGTCTGTCAGCAGATTACAGAAAATGACTGCCCCAATATTCATGAAACCTAATAGAAGGGTGTAGCACAGGCCTAGCATAGAAATAATTCAGTTTGAATGGATCCAAATCACAGGGTGGATACAAAACATATTTTTCACGTCCACAAATATTACGAGAAATGGCAGGGCCTTGTTGGAGGTCTGCCCTCTCTGATATTGCCCTTCTAGTTGAATATGTAATATCCAACACAAACAGAAAAGGGCTCAATATCTGAACATCTTTAAGACGGGATGTAATCAATACTAAATTCATAACCTGTGCACAGAGTATTGAGGATGACAGGGGTCAAAGTTGAACGTCTGTGGGTGAAAAGGCCAGTTTAGTTACATCGAAAGGTCAAAGCCTTAATGTGATGCTCAATTGCAAAACTTATTAGGGGCACGGCCTAACAACCAGACTACAAAGTGGGGTTATAGCATTACAGGTAATGCAAACCAAACCAAACATAAACAACAGAACAAAGGAGGGAAGCAAGTCACACTGGAAGATTGATGTAAAATGTTTAGGTACTTTCAGAATCCCAATCTACTTCTATATTATATTTTAATCTTGTCATATAACTTTTAAACTGTGTATATTAACAGTATAATAGTAATATTTCTTTATGGTGCCTTCTCTACAACATTTTTAAAAAATCACAAGACAAATGTATTAACTTCTACCTTAAGTGATGTGTATATTAATAAATTAGTTGGTTGTCATAAAATTAATTGGCAGCTATTTAAATTATCTGTTAATTGTTTATTTTAAGCTAAAACATTCCCCAGTTCTTGGCACTCAGCTGTTACAATTTTGTGCTGTGATCATAAACTGAACAATATTTTTAAATAACTAATTGAGAAGGTAATCAGCAGATTAATTAATAATAAAAATACTCATATACAAAATTTTCTTTTTTCGATTTTATATACTCTATTATACTGCATCATGAATTCACTTTACTAAAATGAATCCTATTTTGACTGAGAAGACACCACAGAGAAAATCAAAAATAATGAAGAAACCGTAACAATGAATTGAGGATAATAATTCATATATGCAAAGCAGCAAAAATACAAACAGCGTCAACACAAAGGCAAGGTGTCTCCTGATTCAAGATTTCCCAGCTTGCATTTGCCATGTTTGGTTAACATGGCGGTTAGCTTTATTTATTTTGCCCATTTTATGCAGGATTCACCCAGCACGGGATGGAGATGGGGAGGTAATAAATCCGTGAGGTGTCATCTCGCTCCCCTCCCCTTTGCCTGGCATCTGCGAGTGCTACGCCACTTCTGATTAGTGCCGCCTTTCCCTCCCAGAAAGCCAGCAGACAGGAACAAACTGATTACTGCCCATCTTCAGGGGATTGGAGACACCTAACAGGAGGATTACATTAACATATTAACGGACGCCCCTCACCTGCAGCCCTCCTAATATCACTTCCATGCTCCTTTATTTTTGGGGGGAGGAGGTGTGGTGTATGTGGGGTGCATTTCATCTTCAGATGGAGAGCAAATAAATAAAGAAAGATAGTGATTCCCTCTCTCTCCCAGGGTGCGCTATCTGTCATTGATGATAGGTGAAGAGGAGAGGGGCGCCTTTGAAGTTTTTCGACATAAAAGGCGCAAATAAACGCAAACACATCCTTTCAGCTACTCACATGAAATTAGGACCTGCTGAAGACGGGGGTGAGAAGCTGGCCTCCGCAGCCACACCTAATCACTCTGACGGCAGCAAAGACTTCAGTCTCTGCTCTACTGGGAACATCGGAATTAAGAATGAGGAAAAAAAAGCTAAAAAAGAGGCTTTAATCTGCCTCAGCTACTTTTCCACTGTTTTAAACAATGTTCTGCTGAAACAAAACAACAAACAACGAGCAGAAAAAGAGAAAAGTTTTGCCGCCCTCTGAAATAAATATGAGGAAACTTTGAGTTGGTTGACAGAAGTGTGGATTAAGTTGACTCTGGCTGTGATATCTTCACTCTTTGATATTTTTTCGCTGCAGAAAAATCATAGCGTGATCCTATGAATCAATTACAAGGGTGGACGGGATAGTCCCTCCTATGAACTACCTCAGAGTACAGAGTAACAGCACAGACAGTGATAGTTATCAGAACTGTAAGTGTGAGGGGGCTCTTTTCACATTATTATTTGAAGCACTGCTCCAGACAAAATGAGCTAACTGCCAAAGGAGATAAAGGGATTTAGAGATTCAAAAGAATAGAGATTTAAAAATTAATGGTGGAAAGGATTTGCCTTCATGTTTCTACAACTTGTAAGCAGAACATGACTTATAAAGAGTCAAGGAGACAAATTGCTTTTAAGAATAAAGTGATGGTGAAAGGGAAAAAACAAGCGGTGAATATTTAATGGGTACCACAGCCTCTTCACAAACAAATCAATATGGTGATAGTAAACATAAGGAGACTCATACTGTGGCGTGCAGGCCGGAAAAGGAGGGAGGACAGGTGTCAGCGGGCCCAGCCACAGAGTTTAGGTTTATCCTGACATTTCTGAAGGTTAAAAGATTGTAACTGTCTATCCGTGTCAATCACTTCGCTCAAAGGTCACAGCTAGTCTATTTTTCATTAATTATACCCTCAGATGTCTTCAGGATGCACAGACACCTAACAATCCCAACTCCCTAAACAACAGCCGCTGAAAGGTTGTAAGTGAGGAATACATACATAAATTTATAATTCAACATTTACACTGAAGGCTTGGTCACATCCGATTTTCAGTGATTATTTATATTTTACGCCATGCAATTAAAAGGACAGTGATCCATCCCTTCTACTGTATCTACATTCTCAAACAAGAGTACTTAAATGAATACTTAAAAATGTTTTATTTATCAGAATCACAGCAGAATCTGTCACTTTCTCTGTGGTTAAAGAAAGTGTAGCAGCTGTTTCCCTTCCTCCCTCCAGTTTGATTTTTCAACTGACTTTTTGTGGTCAACATGCCTAAAGCTAAATTTTATTTTATTTCAGCTTTGCGGATTTGAAAGACAGGGGGTATAGAGCCTGGGAAGCTGCCTGGTGGTCTGGAGAGTATGCTTTATACATCTGGATGACTACACATTTGAAGAAAGCCTAAGATGTTTGCAAACTTTAACATGACGTTGGATCCATAACGACATCAACTGCCATCTACTGTTTGTCATTAGCGCCAATGACTCCTCTGCAGTGTCATACAGCAGAACTCTTAAAAAAGACTTTAACGCCATCAACTGCACCTCGGGATGCCTTTTTCTCTCTTTGAGTCCCCATATTCCTGGAATTCAATTACATGGGTGGTCTAATGAACAGACTGCCTTTCATAGCCTCCCAAGTAGTCTGATGTAAGCGTCAATAAACTTGTATCAGATGACCTGAGCATGGGCACCGTGTGAAAGAAATCTCAAGAGGAATTGAGGATGTGTTTTGAAGGCAAACAGAGGTTATTTTGTGAATAAGTACTTGATATTAATATAGTTTTAGAGTTAGGGATGGTCACTTTTTTTACTGGTCAGTTTGCAAACTGCCTACTACCAACTGGCATTCCTCCAAAATATACCTGGAGAGACTGAGCCCTGCAGGATTCTATGAATTGTGCCAACCTCCCCATGAAAATGTGACAACATGGACAATCCTTTTTACAGATAAAGAAGGAAGGCTGATGCAAGATTGAGATTCTGCAGTTACCTGCAGTCAATAAGAAAACACGTGACTTGGAGCTTTGTCATTTGCATTGCAGTTTTCACTCCTGGTTAAATAATGTTGGGAAGTTGTGACAATTTCCCAACATTCATTTATTAGTCAGACCTTGACTGACAGTAATGCGTGATGGAGTCTTCCCTCAAATGCCAGCAAACGCCGTACCCATTACTCGACACCATAACTCAGAAACAGAAAAAGAGATGTGCCTGTACTCGTCTGGTTAGGTAATGAATTGGTAATCTAGGGTGCCCTTCTTGAATCAGTGAATGTATAGATGTTCTATGCTGCCATGTTTTAGAAGTATGTGAAGTACGCCCTTTTTTGTAGCTTTTTTGCAGAAACATCCACATTTAAAGCATTGTCTGTTGTCATGGCTACATATTAGTCTGGACAGACAAGGATGTAAACTGTAACTTGGCTGGTTGGCAAAGGCATACAACTGTAATTCTATTCTTTTTTGTTGCAGCTGCATGAAACACTGTTCATTAGCAATGAGATTGCGTTATCACCAGAAGCTGAAGGTCTTTATGGAGGTTTGTATCCTGGAAGGAAGGGATTCTTAAGAATACTGCTTCACATGTTTCGGTGAAGTACCCTACAACCTCTTTTCCGCGAAGCCTTTGGCCTTTGTAATACTCTAAAGCTTGTGAACACAGCTGTAAAATTTAAGTACTTACTGTTTTTGTATCACTGCTGTAATTTCGACTTTTATATTGTTTTACTTATTGTGGGCAGGCCTTGTGAATGGGATTTTACAGTTTGCTTGTCCATTACTCTGCCTGCCACCTTTGACCTCCTCTGGTGCACTAAATGCTTTTCTTGTCTTACCATGCGAAACAAGGCTGAAATAACAACGCTTCTCTTCCGCTCAGGGGGCATGTAAGAAAATGGCACACAACCTGAAGTGAACAATAGTATGTGCACTCAGAGCACCTCTCAGAGCATTCCCCGAGCAGGATGCTCCACTGCTGTGACCAAGCCCTAAAGTGAGCGCCGGACTCTTCTGAGGCATGAAATAATAATAACATCCCACTTCCGTCTCCCTGCTAGAGAGGAGGGGAGGAAAGTATACGAGGGCCTTCTATTGTCACCGTTCACTAGAGAGATACCAGTATCCCCGAGACTTTAATGGGAAAGACAATAGGGCTGGCCTAAAAAGGCTTCCCATTAAAATTTAATCAGAGACTTTTGTCTCTCACTATATGTGACGATGTGTGTGTGCCCGTCCGTGTGTGTGTATGTGAGTGTAAACGACTACAGGGACAGGTACCAGCACTCACAGCCCATCTTCATCCCCTCTCGTGTTGTTTGTTTCAAGTTCATCCCTTTCCTGTACCTTGGGAGAGTTATTTCATTTTCTCCCAGGTGTGTCACTATCCTCCTTTAACCACCCAACCACATGGCAACTGCTCGAAAAAATGTTAAGGGCAAATTGGATTAACACCACGGTCTATGGTCTGGGCACTTAACAAACACAGATGCACTTAAGGGAGCCCACAGAATGATTTGTGACTGAACAAAGAACTGGAGAGATGGAGCCTGGGCATGACCACAGGACTGGTGTAATATGTCATCTACCGGAAGAGCTATCAGCTCAGCCTACTGGAAAAGGAGTAAACTCCCAAGTGCTGAAGGTAAATTATATAGTGTCAAGTGCTTCTCTCCTACTTTGGTGGCTGAAACAAACATGTTTTTTTGTCATCATTGCAAGGCTTTTGCCAGGTTAGAGGGAACTTTTTGTGTTTGCAGTTGCTCTTTAATACAAACAACATTTCTAATGAGGAATGTGTCTCAGTTTGATTATAGAAACTTTTTACTTGAGCCACAAAGGTTGCCTCATATTTTAGTCTAATGTTTTTCAAAGCATTGATAATTACTAACTGAAACATATTTTATTTCCTTTTTAGGTTTTTAAGCATTATCCATTTCCTTGTGGGGCAACCAGTGCAACAAATCAATAGTGGAGGTTAACATATTAGTATGATCAACGCCTTAACTTACAGTAAGGAGGCCTGACCTCAGTAAACCTTGAATAAATGCTTAATAAATTCTTATGCAGCTTTGGTCTGTTGCATCGAATTGGTGAAAAAAAAGAGCGAGTGCATTACTCCCGCTCTTCATCTATCAAGATGTAGGTGTGTTCAGGGAATGCAGAATTCCATATTATTGTGTCAGACGGCTCATTATCATTCCAATATTTTAAATAGATGATTACAAGACACATTGTATGAACACCAGAGGGTTAAAGGGTAGAAAAGGAGTTAATTGATGGTTCATTAACAGAGGTTCTGCAGACACAAATGAGGTTTGATTTACGTATATTTTTATGTGCCAGTTTTCATTGCCTTACTTGTACTTTGTTTCCTTCGTACTCTGGAAAAAAGCCATTATAAATGCTAATACTACAGGGCCATATCAGTTTCATCTGGTGACATTTCATGGCGAGGCTTAGCCATTGATTACCTCTCTATGCTTTGTAATTGTTTCTTCAAGGTACTGTGATCCTGTGTGCGAGTGAAGTTCCATGTATGGATTTCTTTCCAATTAAGGTTGGAATTATTCACAGGGGGCTCACCCTTGACGGCCTGCAAACAATGACATAACATTGGAAAAACATTTTTGAACCAATCGATGAGAAACAACCAAATGATGTTGGCTGAATGATAAACAGCTCCTCTCCCTGGACCTACACCATCAGGCCCTTAAGAGGTCTGATGTCAAGTAGAGTGACAAACACACATACACACACATAAACACACTCTGAACAGGCCTGATCTTGTAGTCTCAGAGGCGGCTGGTTTTTGCGAGGATTCTGCACCACCTGGAGATGGAAAATAAGCAGGTAGGGAGTCGAGACCTACTGGGAACACTGTTCCAAAGGAATGGCTTTATGGAAATGAGGGTTAAAGGGAGCATCGTCCGCCCTCTGATAGGAAGCCTATGAAGCGCTGACACATGCCCCCCCGCCACTCTCCAACATGAAACCATGTTATATGAGAGGGGGTCACCGTTCACCCTAATCACGGCCGTGACATGACATGCTGTAGGTTGCCCCTCAGTGTTAAATATTTATGTCAGCACCGCCGTATTGCCTTGATGGCTGTCAAGACTTTGACACATGCTCTCTCTCTTTCTCTATCTCTCTCGCTCTTCCTCTCTTTTCTGTTTCCATTAAAATTCAACAAAAACAGAAAAACAGCAGAAAAACACCAAAACACAAAGGCATAAGCTAAAGGTAGAAGCTTTCATGTATTTATAACAGCAACTGGCCGTTAGAATTTACCGTATATGCAAAGGCATGCACTATCAGCTGCTTCCTTGCTTCATTCACAACTCAATGCATCAGTGTGCATGGATGGAAAAGTCCAATTGGAGACCATCACAAGAACTGGATGATAATTATCCGTCTTAGCATATGCACAGTTCACCAAACTCCATGCAAGTTTCTGTTCTAATTAATGTTGTCCCTTTAAATAAACCACAATTAACTAAACTGTGTATGCAAAGCCAGCACCTGACTTTATGTCGTCTCCTGATTAACTTCCATTGTTTATGTTGGAGAGGTTTCCTTACATGACCCGATGTAAAAGGTTCTGGGGGTGACTGAGATCACTGGAGACAGTGCTCTCCTCCTCGAGCCTTGCCTGCTCCCCCATGATAGGTGTCAAAGATATTCTAATGAATGTCAGAGTACATTTCAGGGGGCCATGCTCCGTACAAACCACTGGAGTGGCCCATCTTATGGGGCTGCCAAACCCCCTCCACTCTAAGCTCCCCACCACTCTCTTCATGTTCAAGAGGGTTAAGAAGATTAATCAATGTCAATGTCTTTTCCCTTTTGAAGCCAATAAGGTGCACACTGTCTGGCCATGCCCAACAGAACATCACTTTGTTCCGTCGCACAGCCGCCCCCTCGCTGCCCTCACTGACCCCCCAGCAGTCCCACTTGTCAAAGTCAAGGGGGCGTTTGGCGTTTGGTAGAGACTGGCCTTCCGGATAGCACTCAGCTCCGCCCTGCTTGACCTATTCTCTGATATTTGACCACTCGGTTGCAAGACACTTGCTCTTTCGAGCTGAAATGTCACTGGGGCATCTTGTCAGCTCACAGACACCTCGGCCTGACAAGCGATTTTACTTTGGTGTGCTACAAGGCAGAAAATACAGGGCCGTGGCCGTGGCCTTGACGCACACAAACTGTCAGCTAGCCAGCCTGGCTACTTGATACCGACTTACTGGCCCAGTGTTAAAACACAGGAAGTGTTAAAAAAAATCTGCGACTGGGACATTATATCAATATCTGGAAAATGATG
Organism: Serranus cabrilla; assembly: GCA_903364295.1. NCBI lineage: Eukaryota > Metazoa > Chordata > Actinopteri > Perciformes > Serranidae > Serranus > Serranus cabrilla. Next base: position 374,060 of record CAFUXE010000196.1, read on the forward strand.
CTGGCTGTGCACAGGCAATGATAGCTGTGGTTGGTTGCATAGAATAGCAATCTAAATTGGGTGTATGGTTTAATTAATATGATGACAACAAACTGAGCAGGTACTGGGAACTAGACATATGACACAAAAGGTCAACTGATAACCTTTGACTTCTTCAGCACTCTAAGCTTCTGCCTCCTTTTACCTCGCCTACCTTCACCCTCTCCTCTCCTCCCCGTCCTCTCTTCCCTTGTCATTTCGACCCCCCTCTAGTCTATTCACCTTTAAGGTTTTTTACTAAATCAGCATGTTCTTCAGTTAAATGAGGGAGAGCACACTCCTCTCCCCTTTCTTTGACCGCCAGTGGCATTGCAGCATGAAAGAGAAGGATGGGGATTGGAAGTAGCAGTCACATCATTTCTGGTTTGCGCAACCTGCTCAAAGTTTGCAACTAAATGCTTGTCTTCAGTCGAGCTGACAGGGGAGAAGTGGGCGCTCAGTGAACCATGGCCGGGCTGCCATGAAATGACAGGAATCATTGGCATACATTTCAAACAGCCTCGCGCTATCCTATTAAAGTGCCACATCCCCACTTTAAAACAGACAAGAAGGAATCCGCTTTGATAGATAGAGACTAAAATGGCTTATTGATTTTCCCACCCTTTTTTCGTTGTTAGGAACTTTTAAAAATTAGACCCCAAACTTATCTCTTTTTTTTTAATTACAATAGATTGAGAAAATAAGAAAAGTGGTCTCTTGCGACACCACAGGTTCTGTATAATTAAATTCACTGAAATGTTTAAATTGTTATGTAATTAAGAAAATACCACAGCACAGTATTACAACTCTGGTTTGTTCTGTAATCACAGCATAACTATTTTAAATTAAATGTTGGGCAGTAGGATGAAATAACCATAGTAAAACCTCATTATTAATAATGATGATGTGGTAAAAAAAAGCTATTTGTTATTGTGAAATGATGTTGGCCTGAACCATTTACCTTTTAATCGTTTGTTATACTGCCTATACTAGTTCATCACGTTGTTATGTGGTACCTTGTGAATAGTTTCAGTGGTGTTTTGGCTTTAGTTTTGGAACATTTAGAGGAGATAATAATGATTTTTATTATGCCACGATTTGTGAAATCACCTAAAAACAAGGAACGATCCAGTATGTCATTAGCAGCAACAAAATTAAATCAAATGAGGAACTGAGGCCAACTGCTGAGGTTAGAATGACCCTATAAAATATCTAGTTTTATGTCATAATAATCACTAATAATGAGCTTTATCATGCAATGTCAATGACTCAGCTAATAAAATTATCTACTATGAACACTGTTGGATGGTGATGAAATATTCCATGCATGTTATAAATTGATATTCGGTCTACAGAGGTGAATTTTAACTTTTCATAATGTTAATTTATAGTTGTTTCTATTAATATCTGGCTTATAAAAGATGAAGAGAATACAGAGGTGGCAATGAAAAAGTATTTCATCACTGTTCACAACTTGACTGCTTATAGCCTTTTAACTTAACTACTTCTAGGACATTAAACCCATTAAACCAGAGGAAGTAAGAAGACGTAATGGTCCTTTAAGCAGTTTACAAAGCTGTTAGTCGAGGAGCAGGGAGTCATGAAGTAGAGTCAGACAGGGGGCGGACATTTGGACAATGGTAGAAATGTTTGAGGAATTAGATTTTAAAAGTGTGTCTGATTGCATTAAGCTGATGCTCAGGTTTTAGGTGATACTTGTGAGGTTAAGACTGTAATCATAACCGTGCGGTTTATATGAAACGCTCACTAAGTGCTAAAGACCAATTAGAGGATTTCTCCGATGAAGCTTATCCAACTATTTTGTTTCAAAGAATATTTTTAGAATCACTCTAACCTTTAAAATTCAGTAATGTGGCTCAGTGAGATGTGTTACTTCGTAAATGTTGTACTGCAGGATAATCAAATTAGCATAATTATTTCAGAGATGCCTGAGGCAAGTGGTGGTTCATTCAGTGTCAAAGGGCTTGTGTCTGGCTGCAGGGTTGGATTCGATCAGTTATATCTCAAATATCCTGATACTAAAGTCAAATGCTTAATTTTTGATGAAAATAAATACATTAAATTTTGAGTCAATTTAAAATTTAGGAGCACCTTGGCATCTAGATTTAAACTTGGGGGCAGAGCTCTGAATATCTGTTTTTATGCTTCTGCAGTGCTTGATACAAACACAAATCCAGCGGATTAGCCTAATCGGTGACTGTGGCCGGACAAAGTCCTAACAACCTTGTCAAATGCTTTGTGCCTTTCAGAATAGAGACTGTGTTCTGGCCCATCAGTTTCATAAGGCCTACATTATGGATCGTTGAGTATGTTGAGACACCCATAGCAGGGGATCCGCTGCCATGCTTGATTCCCACACTGCTCAGCACAAATATTACAGCCATATACATAACATGGTGTAAAACACAATGATCTCGAGGCCACGGCCATCTTCCTCTCATCTATCATTCAATCCTCTCTAATTAGGGTCTTTTTGTCATACTGAGAGAGGGGCACTGAGTAGCACTTCTGGGGGTGTGAATGGTACAAAAGAGAGGGTCTCATTTCCATCTGACAGAGTGATGGAGATTGAATGTGAGCTTTAGGAAGATAAATGGGCATCCTGCAACCCTCCGACACTATCCGCAAAGCTGCTCTATAACCCTCCCCGGGGAATCGCTTAGCTGTGAATATTTGGGGCCCCTTTCGTTAAGTTCTGCTTAGGTTTGTCAATAACTTGTCAGGTCCCCCCACTCATTGCCTTTAAATTAGGGAATACATTGAGGGAAAAGAGGAAATCAAACCAGTGAAAATGGGGATAACTCCAAGTCATTAGTATTCAATTAGGTTTTTGGAATTACAGAAAAAAGCTGTGTGTTTGACAGCTACGCTGGAAATTAAAACCACTATAATATGAAACAAAAAAGAACAATTTGAGTCACAGTTTTAAGTTTTGATTCTCAGTAATGGTTTGAAATTACATATAATTTAAATAGAATTAGAAAATATATTTTTATTGGAGATATTAAACCCTTGATTACAAAAAAGTTGTCTGAAAAATAAATAAAACAGAATGTAATAAGAAATCCTTTAAAAGACAGTTAATTGTTTGTTGAAACTGATAAAGTTTTGTTTTTGTAAATATACATTAAGGACAGTGAATTTGATTAATTCTTATTATTAACATAGGACAACGGTCGAAATGTTTTTTCCAATCAGGTTTTATAAATATCTCTTTTCAAATAATTAACAATATAATAATCTAAATAATTCAAAGCAAAGTCATACGAAAAAGGTATTTTGTCGTATGACTATCGTGCCTATTAATATGCACTATTCAGGCAAACAAGGCAAACATCTTCGCAGATTTTTTTTAAATACAATTATCTTAAGTCATATTATTCTAATGGTATATTAAGTCAATTATCAGTTATTAGTTATTAGTAGTTATTATCACTGCAATTTCTACTTATTTTACAATTATCACGTTCATTCTTTTACTTAAGAACAGGTAATTACTTAACTTTTTCGAAAATAATCTTCATTTGTGACAACAGTGTGGGCGTGAAACCAGAGGGGATGAGTGAATGTAATTGAGTGTACGTGTCAATGTGTGTAGTGTGTGCGTGTGTGTGTGTGCAGGGAGGGGTCGCTCTCTCTCCCTAACAGCCCCAGCGGCCCTGCTTTAGGCCCGGTGACAGGGCTCTGTCTCTCAGCCACACTTGACTGGGTCCCGCTGACACTCAACTGTCAAGCCGGCGAGCCCTCAACCACCGCCCTAACATGCTCTACAGCTTCACCCAATTAACTTGCTTTCACTTGACATCGCGGCAAAGAGCTTCATAATAGGTGGTCAAGGTGCAGTGTGTCTGCTTTCGCCCCTCTCTGACGACTAGCAGTGCGCATACACACACATTCAAGCGTTTCCCCCGCCCTCCACCTCCCTCTATTACCTCTCAATGCTTTTGTGCCTCTGTAGGTCTAGCAGGCCTCTCTTGGCTGCCTCTGCCTGCTCACTGCACTGTGACAGCAGGAGAGCATTGATCCAGGAGAGGGGGGATGCAGTGGGGTACAAACGGTCTTGCACGAAAACCTACGTACACTAATCCTACTGGGCACAATTCGAACTCTTCTTACTATAGAATACAAAACTACATATGCAGATATGCACATCTGTGTGCATCACCTTGCATGACCGCTCATGAGCGTGTGTTAACATGCGCCCATGCATGCTTTGTAGTTCGCTGTGTGTATGTGCATGATAGCAGTGTGTGTTTCCAAATGTGACTGTGAAAGTGTGTGTGTGTTTGTGAAGCATTGTGTGGCTATCTCCAGCTCTCTCTCTATTAGACATTCAGTAAGTTGGACACCAAGCCAGACTGCGCAAAGGAAAGAAAGCGATTTGACCCCCGACTGCGCGTTTGGGGAAGAGGGTCTTGAAGCATGTCAGCTCCGCTCAGGCTCCACTTCCCCTCTGTGTCCTTCCTATTTTTTCCCTAGTGCCAGGCCCAAACTTTGAAAACATCCACCTTAATAGGACCTAGTCAGCGAGAGCTACTCTTCCGTCTATCAAACTGTGATCCGAGGTGTCAGCCTGGGCCGGCTTTGACAGAATGTCTCCAAACGAACAGTACAATGGTGTTTCCCTCACCAGCACTCGGCTACTCTAGTGTAGCCCCCTGGCTGCCTGGCCTCTCCATCTCACTACACCACCTCTCCCCTAGTTCGCCTGCTTGATTTCACCTCATAGAACACCTTGCAACAGTGAGCTGACTGACAGCCACAAGCCAGCCTAATTGTCTTCTTTCCCAATTTAGGGCACATTGGAACGCTTTAGTCTTATTTCCCTTTTTAAGGAGATTAACTTTTTCCTGAAGATGGAGTAAAAATGAGGCAGTGTATCATTATGTCTTATCAAACATGTGCTGCAGTAAACTTCAGCGATAAAATCAAAAAGAAAACTGATATGTAGCTGGAATTATATGTTTCTAAATCATATGGCGAGGTGTTATAGAATTTAAGAGCTAAAGTTGAATGCGCCTGCAGTGATTTGACCCAAAACAAATGCCTCATACCCCAAACTCCACGTCTTGTATATACAGAAAATAAATATTGTGCTTAAATTCCCACAACATAACAATCCCACTCGATCCATTCTTCACTCTGCCCAAAATAATACAATTCATTGCTGTCAGGCCCTATGGCATCCCAAATTTGAACAGCATCGATCGAGGATATTGACCATTCACCAGATGCAACTCCCTGTGTTTTAACACAGTGCGCTGAAATTATATCTGCCCTTCCTATTAAACAATAGGCTCCCCAGTGGTCCCCATTACTGCATGATAAGTAAAAACAAATATGAGAGGTGAAAATTAACAGTAGTCACTATTAGACATGCATAAATTTTAACTGCTTGCAATCCCCAAATGGAAATTACAAAAATGATAATGAGGATAACTATTCTATGCAATAACATCGCCTCATTTTGTTCAGATTTTGTAATACTTAATACTCCTGGACCTTTACATTTTCAATGCTGCGCCTCGAGGCATCCTGCTCACTGTAGACATCCACTGAAAAGACTGAGAGAAACTCGGAGCTGACTGTTGCTGAGGCCTAAGACTTGTTTGGTTTGGTGATCTGATTGTGCTGTCGAGTTTTAACTATTAATACAAAGTCCGAGCTGCGTTAGAGTACGCTTGAACCGACGGAATCTCTCTGATGGCTTCCACAGCTGAGGCTTTGTCCAATAAATTAAAAATAACATGGCGCAGCTATGTGTGCATCAGAGCTTCGTTTGCACCCCAGACCATTTTAGGTATGGGAAAATAAAGTGCTTTCTCAAGGCCCAGAGTCGAGGAGAGCAATGAGAGAAAAGACATGTGGTTTCATCTGCAGCACACCTGAGCTGCAGTGCAGCACGGGTCCCAGTCTCTCTCCGCTCCTAAACCAAATGCGCCCCTTTGGCCCTTTGGCTGCCAGTGCAGTTTGTCATTCAAATTGTATGAAACTGCTGTGGATTACAAAGAGGAGGAGGCAAAGTGCACTCCGGCTATACACTGTAGCCTCTTAAAAGCACTACTTGATGTTGTTTTTTCAGTGTGTATGTGTGTGTATGCGAGTGTGTGTCTGTCTGTCTCCCACTCGGCTGTGCTGGTGTTAAGATGGCAACACTTGCCCCTCTAACCATCACTGAGTCAACAAATGAGTCCACACTAGGTACTATTGGAGGAGCTCCCAGTGGTTTCCCAAGTTCCTGCCAGAGCTGGTGGAGACACACATACTCAGGCACGCACTAGACACACACACATACACACACACTAAAGAACTAGCTGGTCTCAAGGACACTCATGCGGTTTCACATCTAGTCAACCACCCAAACAGACCATTTTGGTCTTGCAGTTCACTTTAACATCCACATCCACAAACACAGCGCTGGCACAATATTATTAACACTTAATCATTTCCTCTGACCTAAATGATTTCTTTATGGTGCTGTGGAAACAGCAACCAGAGTCATGAATTGGGTTTTAATGTGGCTGAATGTCTTCGGCGGGCACACACAGCACACATGAACACACACATGTAATACAGTAGTTGCATAAAGAAATATGCTCCTGACAGGCTATGCATTCAAGTTTTGACTGCATTTTCCCTCAAGCTTTTCCCAGACTCAAACATGCAATATGAGTGAACCTTTGCTCATACGTATATAAATAATAAAAACTGGAACTTAGTGTAAATATTTCTGCATTTTTCCCCTCAAGTATTACGGCCTGTTTTATGTTTTATGCTTCAAATTCATGCCATGGCTGCTTCCTTTAGTGAATTTTCAATTCATATCAGGATAAGCGGTCTGTTCTCAGGAGTACCATTAGAATAAGATAAGTATTTAGCTTCAAGGAAAAAGCCTTTGAAATGAAGCCCTCGCTGTAATAGTAGAAGTAGCAACATATCTGAGAGGGGAAGACTCATTATTTGTTGGAGCAGGATGTGGCTGAGAACAATATAAAAACAGACGTTACATACAGCAAACATGTATGTTTGCAGGCTCAAATCACATGATTTTGTAAAAAAACAAATGCACTGGAATTTCATCGGCTTCCTATGAAATTTTGTCTGCTGATGTAGTTCACCTAGGCCCCTATAGGGTGGGTGGTAGGGAGGTCGTATGGTTCATACAAACCCCAGCTTTCAACCAATAGACCGGGACACAGTGTGTGTGTTATATACAGAAGTAAACCCTGTTCTTTTCTCCAACCAGGTGAAATACTGAGACTGCCCCATTGGTCGTTTGTACAGGCAGCAAAATATGACCTATATTTAAGTTTAATAGACGTAATAATAATGAAAGACAGCAATGAGTAGGGGAGGTGGATGGGTCGAACAAACGTCTGACTTTTACCTAGGAGGGGTTTTTGTCCCACGTGAAAACATAAGTAACCAATGTGATTTAAAAATAACAGAACTTCTGGGGCTTCCCGGTGGCACATCTGGTAGACAACAGAGACTCAGAGAATTGTGGCCCGGGTTTGAAACCAGTTCGAAGCCCTTTTCTGCATGTCTCGACCTTTCACTCTATACTGCTCGACTATCAATAAACTTCAGTACATCACATGTTTATGTCACTTTCGGTCGTTGTGTCACCCCCGTTTGTAACACCTTACCAGGACATTTTTACCCTAAACCTAGGTCAGTGGTTTTGTTGCCCAAATTCGACAAAACTGCAGCCTTTTCTTTTTACAACCATGAACCGTACGTGTATGTATAATGAAGTGTGTTCTACTTTTAAGAACGCTCTGCTCTGTACCAGGGAAGCATTCATATGTGTCATACATGTGTTGTATGGGTAGTATTGACAAATTATCTATTTTATCGTTTATAGGTTGGAGATCTTGTTGGAAATATTCAGCATTCACGTTTAAAAAAGCTATCGTGAGAATAAGATAATAAGTATTGGACATTTTGGAAAGAAATCATATTTTGTTGAGTATCAGGCTGTTTGGTTCATAAATTGCATTAAATGTAATTTTCATCCAACTGAATTGATTATTTTATCTTACTTTTAAGAAAATATGAACATCTGCAGCTTGGCTGTGACCCTGTTTTCAAGGAAGAAATAGCAGTCTGGAAAAGAATTAAGCAAGCGAGGGAGCAAGAAACAGAGACAGACGTGTGTGAATGGGAAAAGAGGGGGGCGGGCGGGGGTGGTGGGGCAGTANCACACACACACACACACACACTGAGACAAACTAAGTCCCTCTGGACCTATGACTGCAGTTTGAATACATACTGCACAGTGCCGGGCCCTTGTCGGAGCCGGCCTTGGCTGGGTTATATTGAGACTATAATAACATGCTTTCAGTCAGACAAGGTGTTGGTCCTCTTTAAATTGTTCTGTTACAAGTTAAATTAAGAATCTCATGTCATCTTTACAGCTGTGAGAGTCAGCGGAGTGAGTCACACCTCTCAATTATTTGCAGGAGGCTTAAATCTGGACTATTGCTGATTGTTGTTTAACACAGATGAGGGGGCCAGAGGATCCCATGGTTGTTGTTTAGTTAGTTGTCTCCGCCGTTCGCCAGTTGCATTCCACAGTCGTGCCATGATTTGTTTTTAATTTACTTTCTCTTCCCACAGCTTACATTTTCTCTCCATCTCTCATCTTGTTATGTGCTTGTGGGGTGTGCACAGTCTGTTTGTGAATGAATGTGTGTCCTCGTGGATTTATTTATTTGTTTCGGTTAACCACAATCCGGCGAGCTGAGGAAGAACCGTCATTTTGCGTAAACAGTTGCAAAACAGGAGGGAAGGGGAATAAGGAGGAGACAGAGGGAGAGAGGGGATAAAAAAAAAAAGGATTGCAGGAACAAAAGAAAGACAGAGGTGTAGCATGTTTGGGAAAGACAGCGATTCGCCTGCAGGGCCTCGGGGCACGGCGACAGCGAAACGTGGCCTATTCCCCACCTGGAGCTTGTCGACAGGAATTTAATGCCGCCTCTAACGTCTGAACCGCACAGCAGGAAAAGGAGGAGGAGGGAGTAGTGGGATAGGAAATACTCTCCCCACCTTCTTCATGTCAAACACAAGTCTGTGTGTGACTGTGCTGTTGCTGCCACCTGAGGGACACATTAACATCCTCCCTGCTCCCCGCCAGCCTCAATCCCCTCCTCAAGTCACACTCACACACACAGAGACACGATTACACAAATATAAACAGGCTCTCTTTCACAAACTCACTGGCTGTCTTTGTTGCCTGCCCCCGGGGTCGATTAGGTCGCAGGACCAGGCCTGTCCCCATATGGAGGCTTTTGGTCCCACGCCCAGTTTGATTTCCCCTCTGCCTCCCTGATTAAATCAAGCTGGACATTTCTGTGGAGGTGGGAGAGAAGGAGGGAGAGTAACAGGGGAGGGAGAGAGGAATTACTGCCAAATTTTAGGAAGGCAGCGACGAACTGTTCAAGACGAGTCACACAAACTTGTCTTCCTCCTTCTCTGTCCATCTTTCCCTCGCTCGCTTCTATCCTTTCTTTCATTTCCTCAAAGCATTCCATGTTTGAGAAATGAATCAATGTATGTACTATATGACGCAGAGAAGCAAAAATGTCATCTGTAGAGGAAAGGGAATGGCAAAGTCTTTAAAAAAGACATAAATCTAAATTAGCCTGAAGGACGTGGTGAGAGGACTCAGTAGTTGCTAACACATTCATGGTCACCAAGCTGGGCGACGCAGCAGGGGAGCAAGAATGTGGGACACAATCTGCCAGCTGGCTAAGACTGCAGGACGTTCAGCACTCTGCTCAAGTGTCCAGTCCAATATACTGACTTTAGTGGCTCGTCATTTTACATTTCAACAAGTTTAATATTCACCAGTTGAACTATTAACCGACAATCAGAATTATTTTCCAAACAATACTCAGTTAAATGGTTAAAATATATAAGTAGTTCAAAAAAAGATAACTTAACATACTAAAAGGCCTCTATATGACCACCATCAGCAAATAAGACAATCAGGTAGAGTCCTGACTCTTTCTATATACAGTAGTTATTCTAAATGCCTTTCACAAGAGCCACCTGGTCGGATTCAGATGAAATCCTGCAAATTCATCAGAACCAGACTCAAGTGTGACCAGCACACAGGGGCCGCTAAAAGAAAACACAAAATGAAAGTTTATTGTAGCTGCTCTAAAAAAAAAGAAAAAGGCTATACAGCCTCTAATTGGTTGACAGGCTCAACCCAAGGCACCATGGACGGCTAGTGGATAGCCAACAACTGCTTTCACCACAGAAAAACGGATAATATATCACAGAAATGTTTCAATGTCGGATTTATTATCACATAATTATTTCTACAAAGTCACCACACAAGACTGGATTGCAAAACCTACTGAATGGGATACGTTCGTGCTGGAGCGCTTGTAGGAATGGCACCGAGATTAGCTTCTGATCAGATAAATAAGTCTCTCACTTGCAGCGTTCCAGAATTTTTAAATATATTTATATATATAGTATATTATGTTATAATTAACATCCTGTTCAAAGCTTGGTCTTGACAAGACAAACTTGTGCAACAGCTTAGCAGAGAGAGTTCCACTGCAGCGATATGCAGTTTATTGGTGTTAATTTAAGATTAAGATTAAGATGAATTACTTTATTAATCCCACAATGGGGAAATTCAACCTCTGCATTTAACCATTCCTTATTTACACACAAGTGAACACACCATGCAAGGAGCCGTGGGCTGCACATGTCTGCACGCCCATCATCTAACTTAATATTAGACATCACATTTATTTTTTCTTGCTTGATCCAACAACTGTGTGAGGCATTTTACAGATTTTACTTGCCCAGGGCAGACGTTACTATTGGGTTCTTTTTTGCATTGGATAATCTTTGCAGCCAGGAGACTTGAGAGGCATTTTAACCACAGCAACATGCACGCAAGGCACTAATATTGTTGGTGAATGATCGGTTAACAAGGTCCTGCTATCAGTCAGAAAGCAATATACATACAAAGTAGCATCCTTAATAAGTTTATTGATGCCAGTTATTTTTCCATATCAAAATAAAGACACGGACATCTACAATGCTACCACATAGGCCTTGATGTTAATAATCAATATAAGCAACATAAAAAGGGATCCATCTATCAGTGTTTGTTTCTCTGTGCAGTCCATCAGACAAGCCCGATGTAATGTCAGTGAGTGATGAGTCAGAAAGCTGTGGTTTTTGTGGGGATGGAGGAAAACAACAACAACAAGCTGGGCTAGCCCGGTATAGTGTGTCTCATGATGATGACATCATGACACAGTGAGTAGGAGGTAAAGAGCAGAACAATAATCATTCATCCCCATCAACTTCTGGCTCTGTTACATAAACCATCATTGATCTTCCTTCCCACTTTTTGACAGCCACACTGGAATAAACTACTAGGTAATGCACACATACCTACATACAGTGAAATATCACACTGTAATGTCTTTAAACATACATAGCTCAAGAACACAAATGTGATATAACGTGTGAAATTTTAGGGATATTTGTGCATGCATGGTTATTTACGTGCATAAAGTCTATGGGTCCGTGTGTGTGTGCCTGCATAGATAAGATGAAACTCTAAACAGCCTCCGTTGTCTGGCTTTTTTTACTCTGGAGGCCTTAAACCAATTTACACACCAACTCCTTCCACCTCCTCACATACAGCCCCATGATGTTTAAATTAAAGAGGGAGGGAGGGAGGCCGGGGTGGAGTGTAAAGGAGAGAAAGAAAAAAAAGTTTCCTGAACATAGTAGAAAATTATTTTCTCTGGACAGTTTTAAGAGTCGACATCCTGTGCTGGAGTTCTCTAATCATCACCAGCGCAATTTACAATCAGAACACACAGCAAGCCAGTTCAGACCAGCTCATCTGTTGACTTTGGCCCCAGCTGAGCTCCGCGTCCTGCTCTGTGTGTGCGTCTGTGTGTGTTAGTGCTGTTGCCATTTGAGACTTGGGTGACTCGGCACTGGGCCTTGACAAGGGTGGGGTGAACGTCTGTGGGGCTGAGGCGACCGCACACATGCACATGTTCCCTCTCTCTTCCACATACACATTTGCACGCTGTTGGCTTTTTTGCACAAAAGCACACACCATAAAACGTCCGCTGAACAAACATGGAAATGCACTTGAGCACACATGCGTGCATAAGTAAGATTTGGGCATAATTGAGCACTTGATAAACAGAGATATGCACGCCACCAGGAGACTATTGCAACACACAGCCTCAAAAACAGACAAATGAACAGATGCATTACCACAAAAATTCCCCATATATATAGTTCAACACATATATGCAGAAAAAAGAAATACTCCCCGTATCCAAACTCATGCAGTGTGGCCCTGGTGCACAATGCACAGCCCTTGTGTATCTGTGTGTATGTGTGTGCATGTGTGTGTCACACTCAGGATGCTCTCCCACCCACAGTTCCCTTGGCTGGCCTCCACCTAGCCCAAGCCCAGTGCGGTGCTGCTGCCTTGCCGCAGGGCTGAACACAGCTCACTGTGTGTCTGCCCCCTCACAGCCCCAGACTGTCCCGACCAATGTGCTTCTGATTAGGTGGCTTAATTACAGCTGTAAAAACAATGTTGATATAAGCCTCAAAATTGCAGTGTGTCAGATACTATTAGCCAACCTTGGACTCCAGCCATTGTTATCCAACTCCTCCAGCGACCCTCCGTCCCTCCCTCCCTCCCTCCCACCCTCTGGCTCCTCCCATGCTTTTCCTCACCCCTATGATTTTTCCTCTCCCCTCCACATATTCTTCACTCTTTCATGTCACAAGCTGCAATGCAGGCTGCAACACAGGCCAAATGGCCCACAAATAAACAGCAGTGGCATGCCCATTGACCTTGACACAGCCAGGAAAAGTCAGAAACCTCTCTGTAAAACCAACATGTTGGAAACACATGACAATAAAAGCAAAGAAAGGAAGAAAAACCATCCACTTTAGCAGATCAGGTGTGAATTACACTTCATTTGTTTAATTGGCTCTTTGGCTTAGGGTGCTTGACCTTTTTTAGTGGTCTGTGGTTGTTCAAAATAAGGGCTCTGGCTCAGCGGCAGAGTAAGAGGATATTCTATTAGCAAACATTGCAAGGCAGTGAAGGCTTCCAGAGAGAGGAGGTCAGACAGTCTGGGACAGGACACAGGGCGGTGTGTACGGCTCTTTGTGTTTCAGTGACAGTGACTAAAGAGCGGGAGGGCGATGTATGCCAGAATTCTGGTCCAGGGAAAACTCTGCAACACTGTTGAGTGGAGGCTAGGAAGAAAAGCAAAGTAAAAACCTCAAGTATGCAAATCCTGGGTGGTCCCATCTTTGGACCGGTCTGAGAGAAAGTCCCCTTTTTTTTTTACATCTGTCTCCGTCCTTGAGGCAACATCCACTCTCCTGAGAACCAGGTGTTGTGGATGAACGGCGGACATTCATCAGGCTCGCTTACAGCTAATCAGCTGAGTTAAGACAACAGGCACTGGAGAGACCAAAGGGAGTGGGTAGAACTTGACAAAAAGGCAGCGGAGTGAACCGAGGGACATGCCAAGGGCGTGTTTCCAGACCCCGCAGGCCTCCATGGTGGCCTGCCTTAGCCCTGTGGCCTTCTCAGCAGCTGGCACTTCAAGGTTTCCCAAAAGTGTAATGCCAAGGCCCCAAATTCACATTGGAATGAAGAGTGAGACACTGACACGAAAGCGAGGAAGCAAACTACCCAGGCCTGTATTGATTCTTGTGGACCGGGCAGGGTGTGTCTCTGCACTTCCCAGCCTTGAAAGGCCGTCTTGTCACTAAAGGTGGAGGCAATACAGTATGCCATCGTTTGAATAATTGATGACTGATTCCTAAGTAATCAGTGTCCTCACAAGACAATGCATTCTCTCTCTCCCTAGTGGAGAGAAAGAGCTCGGCCTGTTTTTGTCCCGATGCCTTTAGAAGCAAAAGGTAAAAGCTTTAATGCACTGAAGCCACTGGAAGTGCTCCCTCTGAAGGACTCCCCCTGGAATCAGCTGGGATGGTGTGTCTCTCCTTATGAGGGGGTCTATCAGAGTGGCCTTCCAGTAAAGGGAGTGAGGGAGAAAGAGAGAGAGACAAAGTAGGAGAGGAAGATAGAGTCATTGAGTGAGCGAGTGTGTTGAACAGGAAGGCATGTGCATGCATTTAGATGTGTGAGTGCACGCTGCATGTGTTATGTGCTATAAAATGTATACTAAGTATAAAGTTTGTTTAGGTGGTGCGCATAAAACTATTTGTTCTTGTGTACAAGAATGTCGTCATAAGTGCCCGTGTGTGTGTGTGTGTGTGAGTGTATGAGTGTGTGTGTGTTCAGGAATGTACAGCCCCTTCCTCTAAACAGGAAAGGAGTACAGTTAATAGCATCACCACCCTTTCCCCTCGTACAGAACAGTGGCCAGACCAAACTTTAACTGTGAGCCGATCTGACCCTGAACCCTTTCCATAGCGATATCCCACACAAATTTGAGACACGAAAATATCCCTATCAATCTCTCCGCAAACGATTTGCCTGCTACCTACAAGAAACGCGCCAACAGAAAACAGAAGAAGCAGACAGTTGTGGGAAGGACGAGCCAATAACTCCACCGCTGCTTATCTCAACAATAGCAGGTAATTAGTGAGTCGGTGTGTTGTTTCTCCGGGAGAGCCGGGCCGTGAGGTCGAGGCTGCTGTGCGCTGCAGAGGGACTCTCGCTGGGCCTGTGTGCATTCACCATGCGGGCTCCTTGTAATACAAAGACACTTCTATTCACACACACTGTCCTGTTATCACCTCACAGAGCAGCCCCAAGGGTCACACAACACAGCGTCCCGAAAAGACACTAAGCATGAAAAAACATACAATGCTGCGACTCCTGGGAACATGTACAGTGTAATCGCTGTATTTGTCTTGTTTAAGTGCACGGAAATAATATTGAATTAATGCTTTTACAAACTCAAGCATAAATCCACCTTAGTAAATCCCCTCGACTGCTTTTTTCCTCTGTTTTCTATTAATCACTCGCAGGGCCGGTTATTGAAAATAAAAACTTTTGTTGTGGAATTAAAATGCTTGCCGAGATTCTTACTCTTCTTTAGTTTCCCTTTAATTAGATCGTTTTATTGAACATTTTGAGAAGTATGTATTTTCTTTAGGCAAAGGTCTCTATCTGACAGTGGAGAGTCTTTTCTTTTATTAAATGAAAAAAAGAAAAAAAATATTTTTTTCAAAGTAAGGGATCATTGTTTTTAAAATGGTAAATGGACTGCACTTGTATAGCGCTGCTGTAGACATAGCCACCACTCAAAGCACTTTTCCACTCCAGATCATCATTCACACACCCATTCACATACCCATTCATACTGTGGTGGCCAAGGCTACCCTACAGTAACCATTCACACGCACTCACACACCGATGACGCAACATTTGGAGCAATTTGGGGTTCAGTATCTTGCCAAAGGATATTTCAATATGAAACGGCTATGGCCAGGGATCAAACCACCGACCTTCCGTTCAATGGTTGACCGCTCAACCATCTGAGCCACAGCCGATTAAATTGCAACTGTTTTGATGATAAGTTAATTGTTAGGTGCCAAAAATGCCAATAATTTGGCTTTTAGTTACCAGTTTTTACAAGTGTAGTGCCCCTTTTAAAACGCTGCTATTTCTTGACAACAGCTTGTACAAACAACTTCACACTCGACACTGCATCCTGAGCATTACATGCACCATGAGATAGTTGCGTCCCCCAGCAATGCTAGAATATATGCCAACAGATACCTAATTGGCTATTTTCAGGAACAAAAGCGTTCATTGCAAAAGTAACATCACTCATGCTTTAAATGTTGGAGTTTGCACTGTAGCAAGCAGCAGAGAGCGAGGTGTACCCAGCATGCAGTTTGGTGGTGTAACAGTTAATAGGGGCCCACTCTTAAAACACTTGAAGGCCTTTTTTTCATGGTGTGATGAATAAACAGCATGAAAATATGAAATACTGGCATGGCCTTGGCAGAGGTATGCACTCCCTTCTCGTACTGCTCTGGTATCAGTATCAGTCACTTTTAATGTTGTTTATCCCAACAGTTACAATGTGATCTAATGCAAGCAAACTTTATTGGATTATTGTCGTATTCTGTTTTTAGATTATGTGTAGCTATAATAGCTGTTTTTTAACAAACAAAACATTAACTCTGAGTCCCAACGAAGCTCATGGGCATGGTGAGGTAAATGTAATTTACAGTGAGAAAGTGCACGCACAGTTCCACTTCGTCTGCTGAAATGTTTGTAGGAAAGCAGTGAGATCATTTCAATATCAAAGGCACATGTTCGCTTAATTTGCATTAAACAGGGGAGGGTGGGAGCACATTTGGAGCTAAGAGGAGGTCCTTATCCCAATCAATCAAGACATGTTACTTATGCAGTATCACATAATTAAAAAATGCACAAATATCCTAACTCCTCAAAAATATCCAATTATGATTTCTTTTTATCCCTTAGCACATGCCTCTCCTGTTTTCATTATGTTGTGACAGTAAAGTGAAACATTATTTAATATTTAGTGATGAAACAGGCAAGAAACTCTCTCCTCTAACTCGTGCTACAGAGATAAAATTGAAGAGACAGTGAGACTCTCAGAGAAATATGCTGAAAGTGTCAATGCTGCTGCTTGAATATGGCAAAATTGCTTATTTTCAGATTCAGCCACATCAAGCAGTTTTTTTTCTCCTGGCTGTTTGTGGAAGAGCTTGCATATTCATGGCCCGCCTGTTTTGAGAACCTGTCACTGAGCCTGTTATATAGCTCTCCCTGCCTTCCTGCTCAGGATGGCTTCAGAGGCAAAAACACTCCATCAGACTTAACACTGTCCAGCTGACACAGTCAGGCAGTAAAACTGACAGCCAATGGAGTCTGGCCTAGCAAATGAACCGGACATAATAAACCACTGACACAGGGGTCACCTTCTGTCACTGCCTATGTATCCGCACATTCATATGCACACGTAGAAAAGCACATATACACATCAAACGGACAATGCGCCCCACATCCTATTGCTATTAAATACCCATACACTCACACACACAGGCACAGGCCATCACTTGCATCCTCCCACTTCTCTCCTTTGGCTGGGTTAAATCCAGCAAAACCCCAGCCTTGTGTTTGACCTGCCTCCCACCTCAGCTGTACGAGAGCGAGAGCAGGAAGGAGGAGCTGGTGCAGCACCGGCTTCTCAGACAAGAGCAACTATGGATTTCTGACTTAAACTTGGCTAGTTAGAAGGTCAATATAATATTGAAATGCATGGGAATAATTCCCCTTCTGCATGGACAGCTACCTTCATAAATCTGAAGGATTAATAAAACAACTGGGTGAGTGTTTTTTTGCTGCTACGAAAGTTCTTACTGACAGCGTATATCCCCTCGTGGCTCTGTGAAACAGAATAGGTGTTCGATGGGAGATTCATCAGCGCCGCTCTAACACTCGGGTCAGGAGCCCTTCATGTTGAAACCATCCACTGACAACATTGTATGTGCATGTGTGTTTGCGTCTCTGTGCATGTAGGTATATATATTTACTTTCCATGCGAAGATAGTATTGTGTAAGTGGTGTGTGTTATCAATCCAGCTTCCTCCTCCCACGCCATATGACTGCTGTGTTCCCCCTCCTTCCAACCCTTCCCTCTGCTGCACAGCCTCTGTACACGGAGAGCTCTGCACAGTCCCCGTGGAATCTCCCGTGTCAGTACATTACCTTATAAGTGGAGGCATTGACTGTGGGGACTCTTTGATACACATTCACATACAGTACAAACACAATTGATCTTCAGCGGAGCATTGAGAGGAGGAGGGGGTGGGGGGGTGCTGAAGAAAGATCCACACACGTATAAGAGATCACAGGCCTTCTTGTGGAATAAGAACTGTGTGTGCAAGAAGGAACAAAACGCTTCTTTGATAAGGATGTGACAAGGAGCAATCTTTCCCTGGAGCCAGCCGCTGAGCACTGAACACTATCAGCAATCTGGAAAAAGGCTCAGAGCGCCACAGTAAAAATGTAATGTTATCCTATCTGTGCAGCTTCACATTGGGCATAATGCGACTGGCTGTATTAATTATACATTTCTTTTTCTTTTTGCATGAGCAGATTTTCCCCTTAGGGATGCTAAAATAATGACTCCATCTTTGGACAACATTTGCAGCTCAATTAGAAAGTGTTTATGTCAATCTTCCCGTGTGTGGGCGCAGCCGGTTCACCACGTACACGGCAGCAGTGGAGGGATGTTGTCATCTTAGCCGTGAAGTGTCAGAGACCTTAGGTTGTCATGACAATACACAGGGGTCGAACTTCAGCGCGGACTTTCTCTCAGGGCAAAATAAATATTCCATCCATTCTCTGCAGTTATTGGTGAAAAGGAATTATTTACTCGTTTTATGTTTTTTCAGAGATAGGGGGAAAAACATACAAAAATCAGCGAGTGACTAATCGATTCATTTTCCATTTATATTTAAAATTGTTGAGGAGAGGGGCGTTTGTTAGCTTCAAATAAATACTTTCTCTTAGATGTGGATGCGAGCTCAGACAGCAGTCAATGATATGTTTGAAATAAAAATAAATGAATTGGAGTGTTATTGCTCTCAGTGAGAGGAGAGCCCTAATGAGAGTGATCACAGATGCCAAACACTTCAAACAAAGGCAGCTTGTTCTTTCATACATGAACTGAAAAAACCTTTAAAGATATTCTCTTTAAAGAAAAAACAAAACAAAGAGAGTGACAGAAACAGATAGTGGGATTATATTAGCTGGTGAAGAAAGTCCGAACTGAACAATCACAGCCTATTTGCTATCTTGCTGGGAATTGTTCATAATTACATAATTTGTAAGTGCAAAAGCAGAGGAATTTAGAAAATTACTAACAATAATTTGCTGTAATTATGGGTCTCCCCTCGCACTGCTGCATGTAATGCACACTATATAATAGATGCTTTAGCTGTCCATATTTAGATGAGTTGTGAATATAAACAAGTGAGTGAGTGAAAAGTCCTTCTTGGTCTATTTAAACCCTCCCCGCAGGCAACAGTATTTACAAGGAAACGGTTATCATTTAGTCTCTGTTGCGGATCAAAATGTCAAGCTCCACAGAGAATCTGAGCAGTGCTGTTAGGGCCAAAAGTGCAGTTTTAGAGCCCCAGGATCTGAGAGAAAAAAATGATTTGCAAATGCCCAAATATGTCTAATTGACCTGAAATATAGCCTGTGTGCAGGAACTGTTTGAAATCAATACGAAGAGCGAAAAGAATATCCTTGAAGGAACATTTCAGAAGATCACACCGCATGTCTTTCGGAGCAGCATTATGAAGTATGCAAGAATTATGAAAACAATCAAGAAGTCATGAAAGGTCATGTGAATTAAAATCGCAGTGGTTGCGGCAAATTAAGAGACGGTGAGGAACAGCTGTTTTTCACCTAGCAGAGCAGTATAATGGGAGAACACCGAGCACTACTGTAGAGGACATGAATATTCTGTGGACGTGAAAGCCCTTTATGAGTGAATTTACACATAATGTATTCCCTCTGTATTTGTTTATTGTGTGTGTTTAGTGGGGTAAATCAATAGGCAGTATTCCCAGCCTTGATTGGATTCACAATTAGCTCTAGTAAGAGACTCCCTGACAGTGGGTATGTTAGATTCAGCACAGCCCACCAACCTGATTGTCTTCCTCTCACATCAACACGCCACTCCACGCCGTCCTCCCTGCTGTCCAGGTTCCTTGTGGGTAACGATGAGGACTGAAAGGGGAAGTTCCTCCCGTGTGGCAGGTGGGCCGTGACAGCTCCGAGATGCTCTTTGACCTGAGAGGAAGGGAAAACAACATCAATGGTAATTCCCCTTCAAACACATTAACTGGGATGAACTGGGTCCCACCGAGCCCCTCTGAGTGGACTCGCATTGATCGCAGAAATCCATGAATAAATTTAGCACTAATTGATTTTTTTTTTTCCTCCTCAGAAAATAAATCTCTAATTCTGAGTAGAGGCAGTGAATGTAGCAGATTGTGCAACCACCTTCCTTATTTTTTAATCTGCAGGAAATACATTTTGAGAACTAACTTAATAAGCTACAGAAATATTCAGCGTCCTCTCATACCGTCTGATCCTGGACGCCTGTTGGTTTCTGTGCAGCCACAAAGTTTTATCATTATGTGACTTGACAAGAGTTAATAAAAAAGTCCACCTTGAGCTCAGTTGCTAAACAAACAAAAGAAAATTCATTGTGTTACGATTGCCGAAGCAACAAGCCCAGAAATTAACCCATTAGGTCATCTGGATTTCAGCTACCTTTTAATTGCTTTCAGTGGGGATTGAAGTTATAGTTGGAGGGGAAATTGGTGTCACATATACATGCAGAAGGGCTCCCTACAGTACGCCTTCACCCTGCCAGTTGGAAGAGTGATACCGTCAATATCGGAAGAAAGCATTTACAAAAGACTCCAAAGTGTAAATTCAGCTCTGGGTTTACAAAGTGAAAGAAGATGTTGAAAATATGCTCCCATGTAGGTGAGCTGCCGAAGCAGTTTTATTCAAATCGATAGAAGGAAAATGGTTAAAGATCAGTGAACATTTCAATATATCCACAAAGGGTAAGCTAAAGAAAATTCCCTGTTTTTCACCAAAAGGGAACAAAAACAAAAATGAACCTATATATAAAAGAAAATCTTATTAAGGAATCTTTGAAAAATCCTCTAAAATTCAAGACTAAATTTAAAAAAGCATTCTTAATCTAAAAGTATCTAATTTAACTGTATTTTAAAGGAAAGCTATTTAGCCTGGATTTTTACGCAGAGCACTTATTTTAGTCTTACTTTATAAAGCTGATTGGAAACACTCTGGAGTGAGCCGTTCACAGTTTAATCAATGAATCCTAAAGTTCATCTTTAAGTCAGATGTTATGGTATTTTATTTCATATAGTTTCTTTCCTTTGCTTTTCAAATTTATTTCCACAGCTGAACTCGCTACTCAGGAAAATATCATGAATGGAAAGTGCTTTTATTGAAAGCTGAAATAAAATCAGACTTTACATTTCCTCTGCAATAGTATATGATGAAAATAATAATAATAATAATAATAATAATAATAATGGGGAAATTTACCCCTTTGTACTTAATAACTGCTGCAGATTTTATTGTATATTTCAAGTTGTCAATTGAAATAGTCAGGGTGTTTATTCTTAGTGATGATTGAGGAGTCTTGATTTGAGAAGTTGCAGATTCAGGTATCATACTGCCACCTACTGGTCGAGAGTTTTCTCAAAGCTGTTCAGTCAGTGAGAATGCACTCAAAATGAGTTCCTTATGATGAAAATGATTCACTGATTTCAGGAACTTTCACTTCAGTGACATCTATGGAAATGAAATATTACATTTAGTTTTACTTCAAATGATACATAATATCCTGAGACATCTGCATTAACTAGGAGAGGAAATGTCCCATGGGTGCCCCGACTAAACATCGTGCCCTGGGCCCTTTAAAGCAGCTGAAGATGTGGTTATGGTCTATCAAGACTCTCTTCACTGACAAACCTCAATTGCTCAGTCGTGCAAAGACAAAAGCGTTCCTGAAATGTTCCTTTTTTGTTTGATGGATGAGTTGTACATATAATGGCTGGGCATTACCTCTGCAAATAAACCAGACTTGACATTGCCCTGCGCTGGAACATCTGGGACGCCCCAGAGACAGGATCAAAGGCCTTGTGCGTCCTTGGACTCTATCTGTGCCAAACATGCACAGCAAGCTCGAGAACGGCTATCCAGCGCATTTCAGTCATCATCATCTGCGCTGGCTGTGTTTGTTAGTCATCAGCTATTTCTGTTTAATTTGTTACAGTCATATTCCTCAGTGTTTTCGTCATGTAACAGCAGGGCTGAGAGCGGGGCTGCTAGACAATACAGTAAATCAATTTACGAGCTTATTATCCCACAACTAAATTATATCCTTAGCTAAGTGGAAACATGAATGTGATGTTGAAAATCAAGTGCTAGACTGATTGATCTTTCGAGCAGTTTTCCAACTGACACGTCAGACTGAGCAGCATATCTACTCGGCTCTCATCTGCACTATACTATGGGGGCTGTGCTACAACACAATCCACATTACTTGGGCTTTGTTTGGAGAGAGCCAGCCAACTGCATAACCTTAATTAGTCAAGCTGTATTCATTCAAGTGATTACAATGCCCCGCACAGTAGTGAAGAGAAGCATCTGTCACTTAAACTCAAATGATTTCTCAATCTTTTCCCTCAGTAGAATACATTTATTGTAGGTGTATCCGTATATAATACATTTTGATTATGATTTTGTGCCAAAATAAAATATAATCTCATCTAAACCTGCCACTAATATTTATTTTTGTGATTGATTTGTCTGATTTTGATTAACTGATTCATTGTTTAGCCTAAAGATGTTAGAAAGTAGTAATAAACACCAATAACAAGTCTCAAATTGCTTGTTTTTGTCCCAACAGTCCAGAACCCAAAGATATTAAATTTACAGTAATATACAACAGAGATCAGCAGCAAATCCTGATGTTTTTGAGGCTTCAGCAGGCCAATATTAAGATTGTTTCCCTGTACAATGCCTTTCACATTTATTAAAACTACTGGCAATTTAGTTTATGTTTGCTAAACTAGTAGCCCATTAATTATGAGCACTAATCTTGTCCCCTATATTCTTATCTGTTACGTACAATGAAGTTGCAAAATGCATAGCATATCTTTAGCATCATGTTAATTCTGTTGGGCAAAAAAAGGACAAAACAAGGTTTATCTGGGACTGCTTTTTTTCCCAGGTTCTTGAGTTTCATTGTGTTTGCCATTTCTAAATCTCCCCAAGGCTGTGCATCTGCTGCTCTCCAGCCTGCACAACTGGGGAAAAAAAGCCGGATGTCACTTTTGTGAACTAGCAGCAGCGGAGAGGAGGGAAAATGACGCAATCAACAGAAAAGTGGTTTGGGTGGTGAAGCAGGGGCCTTACGAGGGGCAGGTTGCAGGGATCGCCCGCACCTCGGCAGATGTGCCTCGGTGTCACTCCACATCCGCAGCCGAATGAATCACCCAACAGATGTTTAACGTCAAGGCCAGGCTGTCACGCCAGCCAAACACACACATGCACACACCAGCCATGCAAAGATATGCATTACACTCAGTACAATTTATTACTACATTAGGAAGAGTGGCTCCACAAGGGGTCAGACCAAAGCGCCGATGTTCACCTTGATGTGACTTTGACCAAAAACAATAAAACTGAGATTTCACTAAAAGTTTTTGCAGGGTGATGTGCACTAAATACACAAAACACAAAGACTGAAATGTAGTTCTGCTCAAACTCACTGAGGCTTATGAAATGTTTCTTCAGCATAATGTATTTTTTGATCCGTGTCTTCTCCCATCCAAACACAACCCGACAGTAATGAAAGACAGAAGATATTTCAGATAACTCAATCAGCATCGTTTCCACGATTCCTTTTGTTTATTTTGTGAAACTTTTCATGGCAGAATAATGATGTTTTGTCAAAACCAATTTCCAGCAAAAGAAAAAAACTAAAGCTTGACCAATATGGGAATTTTTAAACCAATACAGAATCTTTTTTTTTTATACGGGGAAAAAAAATACAGATTCCTGATATGGTGGCAGATATAGTGAATTTTTGAGCTGGAATGAAAATAGATCTTTTCTATGTGGCTTGTGCACTGTTTTTGCTTCAATATGACAATGCAAAAATACTCAGCAAGCTCCATTCTTCATTAGAGAATATTTGAAATTATTATATGTACAGTACAATGTTCTATATTGTTTATCAATTCTAGAAAAACATTAAGAATAAATAAAATAGATTAATATAAATCAGTACTATGTGTTCATTATCAGTCAATTGCTGATCATTTAAAAAAAGAATAATAAAGTACACAAATAGCTAACACCATATCTATAATTTTCTGCATAATATGTTCTGTAAAAAAGTCTAAATTGGTGCATATCAGACAAAATACTGTACGTATATGGTGATACCGATATGTGTGGGATCGGCCAATATCAGCTGAAAAAAACAACACACAGATGTCATTTCTGCTGTGTTTTTTTAGGGCTTGTTTTCGGGCGGGGATGACGAAATGCAACGCTACTACAATAAACTGTCAGGGCTATAAAACAGATGTGTTCCGCCTTTGTAATGTCACACTGCCACGCTGTAACACACCACATTTCCATATGTGAGATTTTATTGACAAGAGGAACATTACGGTTAATTAAGACTACAGATGTATTTCATACATTCATAGTTTTCCCCTGGAACAGGTCCTGTGCCCACTGTCATTTAAGGTGAACAACCGCTCAAGAATTTGACTGATCTTCTCACTGGACCAATCATTTTGTGTGGTGTGGGTGTATTTTCTTTCAAAGTGTGCCTTAGTACCAAGAACACTGTGAGTGTCTGTGTTAGAAAAGAGCAATTGAAGGTAAGAAGCTTTTAAGAAAGAGTTGCTGGATCTTTGAGAACATTCTTGAGGCCCTTTTCCCCTCTTTTGGAGAAACCCAGGCAGATAAAAGGAAACACTCGGGTGGATTAAAGTGTTCAGAATGTATCAGCATCAAACCACTAGAGTTTTTGCCCTCTACATTTTTCAAACACAGTCAATAGATCTAAATATTTTACTGTGCCCTGGCCGATTTATTGTTTGATGTTTAAAAACTTGTGTGGAATGAAAGAAAATTCATTAAAGAAGATGGCCCCAGAACGAGGCCCTACGATCAGCTTTGAAAGTCTAGTTTAACTGGGATATTGATCATTCTCTTTCTTCTGTGACAAAGGCCACCAGGGACGCTGGAGGTGTCGGTGGATGAAGGCGCGCTGCCAATAACACCAGACGTGTGTGTATACACTGTAGGTGAAGCTGGGAATTACACTACTGACACCAAAAAAAAAAAATCCAATAACTCAAAAATGACCAAACAAACATCACACTCTTGATTTCTTGCTGGTCAAAAGAAGATTCAGTGTGGTTTAGGTGAAGCAACGTGCACTTTTTTTCTGATTTCTGAAATGCATGACGGATAAGGCTACAATACTTGTGAATGTGAACTTAATTATAATTTAAAGCCAAGAGCATCCCTAAATTCATATGACTTTAATCTGTATACAAGACTTCCAGCAATGAATTAGGAAAAGTCTCACGTCCGGTCTTTACAGAGCTGTTTCATTATTGACAATTGATTGTTCTGCGTAAGAAAGAACTGATTAAAAGTCACAAATCAGGGTTATTATAGAATAAATGTACGGTTTCTGAGTTTTATTTTTGGGTGGATTGTTCCCTTTTACTCTCTGTATATCTGAACATAAACATCTAAAGTTTTTCTACAGTCCTAGCTTTAACCTTCATTGCCTAAAAAATCTCAGCAAATTAAAAAAAACTATATTGTACCCCAAAAAGTATTTTTTCACAAGCTTGAAACCCAATAGAGATTTTAGACAGAGAAGATAGTTCCATCATAGAAATATTTCCTGAATCTTTTTTAGAGATACTCTGCACGCAAAAACCTTAAACTTAATCTGCATCAGTTATTCAGGCTTAGATTGCCATCAAAGATAACTTCCAAATTTCTGGCAACTTTTCTGACATCAGGAGACAGACTAACCACAGCATAATTAATTAAATCTTTGGAATATGCAGGGCAAGGAATTATTTTCCCTGAGCTGCAAAACATTACACAAGCAGGACTTGACAACTGTCAGCAGCTTACGAGATGGGCAGGCGAGTTAGACTGATACTATAAAAATATAACGACGTATCATCAATGTATCAGTTTCAATTGCAAGAAAAAACATGTGCAAGTTCTTCCTTTTCCTTGAGAATGTGCAGATTAGTTAGCTGTACCAAAATACGGCAAAGGTTTGTGAGAAGATGTAAATAATCTATGCAAGGCAAAAATTAAATTTTGAACTTTTGCCATGTTGACTGTCTTTCTTGCCATGATTACTGTCTTTGTCTTTGTTTCTTTAATTTGATCAGGCCACTTTGGAAATCCAACACAAAAGTGCTGTACTCTCTCTAAAGAGAGGGCAACTTGGAAATATCTAAGGATCAAATTATGCAGAACATAATCTTTTTTACTTTGACATTACAAGTCAATTTCGACAAAGCTTTTGAGGAAAATAGTATATATGAGTGTATTCTAGCCATAAGTAAAAAATAATTCAAATTCAATGTGGGAAGAATGCTAACACAATGTGTGTGAAATTGTAAGATGTTGTAAAAACGAGCGTCCTTTCATTTTCGACAATGTCAGCATTTTGTTTTAATAAATGTCTTGTTATTATCAAGCAATAAGTAGCCAAAAAATATATTTTATGTCGTTTTTTTATGTTTGCCTCTAATAAAATGCAACACAAAGCATGTCTGCTTTTCACATCAGGCTTATGGGAAGAAGTTTTATTTGTCCCTCGTTTTGCACAAAATTACCCTCCTTTGAAAACGGAATCAGTTTCTGGCAGAGCTGTAAATATGCAACACGGCCAGTCTAAATACAAATGCACTTCTTTTCTTTCCAAGCATCAGTTTCTGATTTCCATCTCGTCTGTTTTCCTGCGAACCAGAGCTCTGATCACAATGGGTGTGTGTGTTTCTGTGTGGCAACAACTGCTTCAAGACGAGATCTCCCCCAATCTGAACTGGACTGAACCACTGATGTCCACTAATGGGTAGATTTCTCTGCTCCTGTTTGCTGACCATGTGAATCTCAATTCAAGTCTCTGTTTTCCACAATCTCTTCTGTTCCCCTTCCTCCCCTGAATATCTGTTTCTTCCTCTGCCTTATCAACCATGAAGTTATCGAGTGGAATTACTATTCTGCAGCTGAATCAGCGACTCGGTAAAAAATGGAGTAAGTAAATACATTGACCGGAGGTGAAACGGGTCCTTACATTCAAATGCAGGCAGACCTGCTGTGCCGTCTACTCCCAGGACCGAGTGAAGCCGCTCTGCTCACTCGCTGGAAAGCTTGTTTCTTCCATGGCACATGCAGAAGCTGAAATAAATAATAATAATAAAGAGAGGAGGCATGTCAGTATATCTGTCGTTAGTAACATGTTTGTCACAGCAAAATCAGGTACTTAAGTTACATGAAATATGGCGCAGACTCTTAACGATATCATGAACTACTGTACTGAGCTGCTGGCATATTTGGAGTAGCCTACAGGGAAATAAATGCTGATAAATTACCCCCCTGCACTCCCACCACTGAGCACACAACACTTTGACATTTTTACCTCAATGAAAAAACATTGAGATTCATTTCGCCAGAAAATCCAAACTGTACATTACTAGAGAGCTAACAGCTATTTCAAGACATATCTTTTTTTCTCTACATTGTTTCTGTGAACGATCTGTGAGAAGATGCTACCTGCACCAGAAATAGCACTTGATTGAAGTTTGATTGAAATCTGTCAAGAATGCTTGGGTTGCAAAACTTGGGGCTAGTTTCCAAGGCAACACTTTCACCAAGTGGTATTAGTTCATCATCAGGAGCAGTGCCGGCATGTATTTATTGCCACCTTCACAAATTTCTCTAATTAGTTGCAAACATTGGCCGATATGAATTCATACGCTCATCTGTTCAACTCACATGTCCGACTCGTATCTGTGTTTTATAAGACATGCTTAAGCGTTGAGTCAGCCATTCTGGAGAAAGATATTTGAAGTTGATAGTTGAACTCAAAAGCAAAACAAACACACTTCGCTCTTCAGCGCAGCTTCAGAACATTTACGTTCACCCCCACTGCCTTTGTCTTTTTACTTATATGTCCATTTCCACGTCCTGTGTGCAAGCATGAAAGAAATGGTGTTGTGTGGCTCGGCCCAAACCACTTCCCATTTACAGAGCCAGGGCTGTGTATGAAAGCACTATTTTTTTCAGTGCACAAATCAAATGGAGAGTGTATTGGATTAGAATCACTGACTCCACCTTTTGTATCAAACACTGATACAAAAAAACAAGAACATGTTGGATGAATCAGAAGTGTACAGTCCCAATTTAAATCAATTACTTTGTCAGTGAATTATTTTTCACCCTAAATTTTGTACATACCGGTGTGACCTGATTTATTAAGGATTCCAAAGATGTGCGAACGGTGTAGCCAATTTTTACATAAATCTAGTCGATACACTTTAATTCCTCGGTGCCTCCATGAAAATGTCTACCAGCACTCTGTCCTTCTGTCCAAGTGTGTAACTCTCCTTTGAAAAGACACACAGGACACAGCAGGAGGGGAGATGTGATGCGCTCTCTTTTTATTGACTGACACGGCTGATGAGGGCCCATCCTGCACTTTGGCAGGAGGGTAGGCAAGCATGCGGAGGTGGCGCCCACCAGGGTGCGAGGAGGGGACGACATGGTCGTCCTTCATAGATATTCCATGCGTGGCTTTACCCTCAGCTGCCCTGTCAAGGTCTGTGTATGCCCCTCCAAGGGGGCTGAGACAGGGTCATGGATGACACCCGCCTCTATGCCAGACGTGACAGCACAGCTGGGCCGCTTAATGACAGAGGGGCCTGGCCCAGCACACACCTGCCCATCCCGGGCAGGGCAGGCGACCTCACGGGGAGAGAGAGGAGCCGCTGCCACGTTCGATGGGCAGATGTTCTGGAGAGGAGACAGCAGAGACAGCTGCACTACAGGGACCCCTCCGTTTCTCTCCTCTCTCCAGTAATTGAAAATCATGTAAAAGGTCAATTGTGTGATACTGGCTGTCCCTCTCTGCAAGTTGTTCCTTTCAGCCAGAACATGACAAAAACAACACTGACTGGATGACAGCTTTCGCCGCAATTACTGCCTATTTAGCTATGGATGTCCATGTAATGACGATATCTGTAAACATTCCCAGTGAATAAATCTGCATACACAAAGAGGTGTGGGCCATCTGTTGGAGGCCATGGATAGGGGTCCCTGAGAGAAACCTAATCATTGGGTACATTACACAGACACTGTTATGACATTTGGACTCCAAACGAAGGAGGACTGTAAGGGTGGGATTCGAATAAGTCTGACTCTAAACTCTATCAACTTTTGCTGAATAGCTGGCCAGCAGCACCTGTGTAAAGAGTCCACTGTGGCGCAGGGGTCAGTGCCTGTCCTGCATACCGACAGAGTGACCCTCTTTCTGGGTTTCACTCTGATGAGAAGTGGCAAGGTTCTGACCTCCACAGAATTGCTCTCTGTTTGTGGTTGTCTTAAACAGAACCAGCTACAGAACTGTCACACACCATCAGCCTCTCTGGAATTCAGCTGAGATTTCTAGACCTTCATAGACAGATTAACGATCAAAATAGACAACGAGGACTCATCAAGTAACACTAAACAGGGAAATGAGATAAACTTTAGCCGCTTTCGCAAGAAATCTGGTGTTGGACTTTCAAGTACTAAAACCTTGGCAACATATTTCAGGAGTTGTTGTTTTTTTTTACTTGACCTAGATAAATGAAAGTTTTATGGGGACTGGAGAAGGTACAAAAGGTTTGGATGCTCAGACGGTGAAATACAGTATTTAAAGAGTATGTGTCAGTGTTGGACAAAGATTGGACTATATAAATGTGACATCTCATCCCACATTTATTTCAATAACTCAAAAGTTTGAAAAAGTTGTT
This sequence comes from Serranus cabrilla, assembly GCA_903364295.1. Classification (NCBI taxonomy): domain Eukaryota; kingdom Metazoa; phylum Chordata; class Actinopteri; order Perciformes; family Serranidae; genus Serranus; species Serranus cabrilla. The sequence goes on from CAFUXE010000196.1 coordinate 403,790, forward strand.
ACTTTTAATGAGGAACATGTTTGGGCTCACCCACAAACATGTGGTTCTGAGGGAACTCTTTAACATTTTAACAAAAACAAGTGCTGCGACTTGAGTACCAGCACAAACAGGAAGGAAACAATATATTCCATAAACTCCCCCAAATGAGAATGTTATCAATAACACTTGTGTCTGCAGGAAAAACAAAATGAAGCTCTTCAAGATGCATGTTTCTGGTTTGACTGACCCTAGCCAATAACAATGTTACCCGCAATCACGATCCAAACCACACACCCTTGGCACGGCTCACTGTCACAAATTATGTTTTGATTCTGACCAAATGCAACAGCTTCCTGTCTAGTGCTGTTTTCTCTTACTGTCGGTTTTATTATCTTGAACCGAATGCAAAGAGAAGGGTGCTGTTTTCACTGCAGAAGGGACATTTAGTAACATAGCTCAATTGTTGCATGCTGCAGATCCTCATCAAGGCCACAATGGGGCTCATCAAGAAACATCAGATTCAATTTATCCCATATTTTATCTTAATTTCCTTTAGAGAGAACTAGAATTACCACCATGTTTTGTCAAATTAAAGAACAACCCCTGATATTGTGTTGGGACGGATGGACGGACACATGGACAGAAGAACAGAAAATTCTGAAAATCAAACAGCTCCCTTTTAAAAGATTTTAAAGCAAGTTAAGTTCTAAGCCAACTGGCTTCTCCTCAGAGAAAGTGTGAGGTTTGGTCACTTCCATTTGAATCCTTTAAAAAGGAGCTATCTGGTACACAGATTTCCTTGTTCTGGCAGTTATTTTCTTGGATAAAGCACCCATCTCATTGGATAAGGAGATGTGCATCTTTTTCATGTTTTTTCTTTGTATTGGACAAACAATTTGTGGACTGTGAAAACAATGTGTGGGTTTTTTTCTGATCTTGGTAAGATTGCAAAAACGCTGAATCCCAGAAATCAATGGGTAGAAATGAACAAAAATTAGAGGATATTTGTTCAGATATCTCTTCCTACAAGAGGCCTGACGACTATAACCTCAGAACTGTCTGCGCTCATTAAACCCGTTGAAAACCAGTTTTACACATCCTGTTCCACTATGGACTACACTCATAATTGTCTCTCATGTCTAGAAAACAAATATATAACCGTTATTTCTAATCTCTCCTAAAACCACTGGGCCTCTAAATTTCAATGCGTTAGTGTGATTGTGTGTATGCCACTTGTATGAGAGTGTAACTGTGCAACTGCATGTGTGCAGCTCACCAGAATGCTCATTTCAAAGGCAAGACAGCTCCTGGGCTTGCTGAACTTTTGCTTGTTATCAGGAGCTGAGAGTGAAATGGAGAGAATTGATCTTTTGTCTACTGGAGGTGCACTCCCTTGGGCTGGGCCGCTCGCTTGCTCACTCGCTTGGCTGCCATGCAGAGGGCTCTCTTTCTCATCCTCACCCCCACCACCACCATCATCCCCTCACCCTCCTCATTCACTCACTCTCTCTCTTCGTTTCCCTCTCTCTCTCTCTGCATGGCGGCTGCCTCTCCTCCAGCTGACACTTGTCCTGCCGTTACTGGGAGAGATGTGCGCTGAGCTGCTGACACCAGGATTGATCTTCCTCCTTTTCCCCATAAGCTCCATATCAAGCTCCTGGAGACTCTGGAGGAGACAAAGAATGGGCGAAGGGGTGGGGATAAGGGGTTGGGGAGGCGGCCGGAGAGGAAGGGAGAGGGGGGAGAATATTGTCAACTCACATCACCTCTTCAAACTAACAATGTTTGGTGCAGTGGAGGAATAGAGAACACAAAGTTGACAGTTTTATTGGTGGTGTTGGAAGGATGCTCACTCTTTTTCCTAAATTGTTGCTCAAAGTGACACCACAACACCAACAACTAGATTTCCTAATGCCCCTAAGAGAAGTTCTTTTTTAAAAGCAAGTTTCAAATGGGAAACTATTTTCTAAAGTGAAGAAGTAAAAATAAAGTCCTTGCATCATTCTGTAAATAATAAACCTCAAAACTTGCCAGTGTGTGCTGCCTAGACGTCTGTCTGAGTCAGGCTGGTCGATTAAAGGATGATTTTGAGGTCACTCATGAAAGCACAAATGAAATAAGCAATAGTTATGACTTATGCCTCCAGTTGGGTTTTGTTTGAAGAAATTACAATACCAGTGCCGATACCGGTACCTTTGAAGTGATAGTAATAGCAATCGAGTACTTCATTTGACACCTTCTCAACTTCACCATGCCGCAGACTGTATGGGTAAAAGCAAAACCTCCCAAAAAGGCATTCTTTTCTAGATCTGGGTAAAAAAGCAACCAAATGAAAGTATCGCTGACTGTAAAGAAGTAAAGAAGTTGCGAACAATTATTCGAAGAAACATATACTCATCGTGAAGCAACAAGTAGTTTAGTAGAATAAAAGCCTGAAAAGGTAACTGTCTTAACAGGAAACCTGAGACAAGGCTGTTTTCAAAATAAAAGCCTAGCAAAGTACCAATATGTCAATAGGAAGTTAAGGATGTGGCTTTTTTAAATAAAAGAGTAGAGAGTAACTGTATTTTATTCACCATTGCCAGTGTGATAGGCAAAACAATTATCAGATTATTATTTTATCTCTCTCAATGAACTGCAATGATACGGCTTATTAGTACTGGCAATATCAGCACTTGGATGCACACAAAGTATTATTGTTTAACTGTAAAAGTAAGTCCAGTTTTGATGACCCTTAAAGCACAGAAGTCTATGGCAGAAATTATGCCTCACCTTTCCCTAAACCAAAACCAAACCTGGCCTACACTGGGCTTATTCTTCCAATATAAAAAGACTTCAAAGCATCAAAATCAATTATCAAAGCACTCATGATGTTAACGACAATCGGATCCACATGCCAGACTTTTTTTTCCAATTCTATAAAATGCACTTTGTGGTAAAAAAAAAAAACCCATCACGCAATGTTAATAAAAGCTTTTGCAAAATTCCTGGATCTGCACCTGCATCTGGAGTCCCACCAAAAACCAATCACTTCTTCCCTGGCTCATAGCCGAACAATTCTCCAAAATTTTCCTGGATATCTGTTGATAGATTTTTCCAGGACCATGCTTACTAACAAACAAACCAAACAACAAAGCATAACCCCCCTCGGCAAGCACAGAAATTACAGCATCTACAACTCAAGGGTTTAAAACAAATCTGGACTCATGAATTAAACCGGAAATAAAATCTGTATAGTCATAAATAACACGATGAAACATTAAACGCTTTGATCAAACGCTGTGTGCAGCCATACAGTGAAAGGGCTCTTGTGGACTTCGGTTGTGATTGTAAGTCCAGGCATCAGAGTGGATTTGACTGGGGATCTTTACAGTTATTACTGTGTGTTATTGGCATCGTGAGGAGAGCAGACCTGGGAGGAAGGGTTCAGGGTGGAGGGGGCAGATGGGGGAAGTCTAGCAGCAAACATGATAATTTGCGGGTTAGCCAATTTCAGGAGGCTGGATGGCCCGATACCCTTGGTAAGCATCCGAGAGCAGCGGAGACCAGAGGAGAGCAGGGCAGAGCCGTGCAGGAGGAAGATGAATCAAGTTTAATAACAAAGGGTTCTAATTGCCCCCCGCAACCCGGCACCCCCACCTCGGAGCTGAACTCTAATTACGGTGAGAACACAGTGCACTGTCACCCAATATTAAGTTGTTGAAGAGCGGGACGAGATAATCGATAAACACTTTAGTTGTGGAGGGGGGGAGGATAGGAGGGGGCAGTGAGAAGAGAAAGAATGAAAAAAAGTAAGATGCCCCTTCCATTCAGTGGGAACCAGCAGCACCCAAAGCCCTCCTGGCTCATGAGAACACCGTTGGGACGGTCCAAGAATGATTGCAGAGCAATAATCCTGAGCGCACCCCCCACCTCCCTACCTCAACACCCCCATACAAACACACGTACCCTAAACACTCACTCAAACGCACATACACAGACGTCCATGTGAGCACATTGTAGAGCCCCACCTTCCCCATGGGCTGCCTGAGCACCCGTGCGTCTGAGAGGAAAGGTGAACACGGTCACCCTAATTACAGGGGCCCCAGCTCTCTCACACACTAACACACACTCACCAGGCATAACTAAAGACAGGCCAATTAGGGCGAGAGGGAGATAAGGGAAGTTTTATTTGTATACTAATTAAGCCCCTGATGAAATTCAAAAGGGAGGTGGTGAAGGGGATTGGGGGAGGGAGCGGACGGGTAATTGTGTGTTTGAGAAAAGGTTGCTTTAGGTGCGGTTATCTGAGAAGCACAGCCTTGAGATAGTTGCCCCCTAATCCCATGCTGAGCCCCGGCACTGCACTGCAAGGTCTCTCATAATTTGATCTGTTACATATGAAATGGCAGGCTCTGACAGTGAGATCATCAGCAGTGTTTATTGTCTATTTGGTCCTCATTTCAGCTAAACATAAAAGAAGTTGTCATGCCAAAGAGACTTTTCTTTTTTTTCTTGCTCTACTTTGAGCTAATAAAATTAATACAGTGTGGATGAATTGGCAGCTCCTTTTTTTAAACAAAAGCAGCACTGAGAATATTAAGCAATTTGCTTGCACATACTGTATGCCAAGTCATATTTGAGGTTATGCAGTAACTTCTTATCAGCAAAGTGTGAATAATGTTAAAAAGATGATTTTTGTCTATTTTGATCTGTCACAGCAGGTAAAGCTCAGGTATAATTAACAACACTAACACTGGCTCTGTTCCATTCAACTTTCCAAGTAAACAGTTACAATGAATTAGCATCCACAACAACAGCAAACAGAAAAACCCAGAAACAGTCTCACCTAAATGGAATGCAGCCATTGTTAAGATTATCATTTACACCTGGGCTTTCTACCTAGGAAATAAAATAAAAAGAAAAGTCTAATCACATAAACTATGTTTTGCTCAGCAGGTAGATTGATCAGATTATTGAACGTAAGGAGTAAAGTGTTATAATATCAGCAGTCTATTAATTCTGGATGTTGTAGTTCAGTGACCTTTTTTAACTTATGACCCTTTGACGCAATCAATCTACTTCATCACAGCGTGCGTGTGTGTCTACTGTGAGTGTTTCCTTATCACACTGTTTCATTTAAAAAGTTATGTGAGGCCTGTTTAATATTCAGTATTTCAAACTAATAGGTCAAAGATTAGAGAAACATCTGAAAGAAATTCTGTGTTGTTGGGGTTTTTCTTCCCATCTTATCAACAATGTCACAAACACTCGAGCGAGCCCTTGGGGTGGTCCTGACCCACAGGTTGGGAACCCCTTGCGATAAATATAGAAGCCTGTACAGAACATGCATTCACATTTGCATTAATGTTTATGTAAATACTTATTTGCATTAATTCTTCACATATCCGAAGCCACAACATTAAAAATTAAAAGCCATATGCTACATTTTGTAGCTGTAAAGGCTGGAGACGTATTCAACTGCCAGTTTATTAGGGACATGTTGCTAAAACTAAAACAGTCTAACAACAACAACAACAACCCAGAGGTAACGGCTACCTTCACAAAGGTCAAAATGGTTTTGTTTAAAACAGTTATAAACCACATTGAGCATGTCGTTTTTGTTCATTTGGAGATATCCTTCATTAATCAGATGTATTTCTGTTATTTAGCCTAATAAAGACACATGACTGGAAAAAAAGCAATTCAATTCAACTGACCCACAAAAAGTTGAATCGACACATGTCTAATATGGGCTGCCACATCTAAAATCCTATTATTTTAATGGTTTATTTCAAACGAGTCAGGTGCTATCCTAGGAAAAACAGCCGGATTCAAGATTATCACCTGTTAGCTAACGACTGCATTACTTCTGTATTACTTAAGAGGCCCTACTGCCGTAACGCTACATAAACATAAAGAATTAAAACTGATACAAAAAAAGCAGCTTCGTCTGTTTAACTTAAACTGAAAGGAAATATGCACGAGGTGCAGTGAAATTAGTGTTGGTAAACACTTTAGCAAGCTAACCAACAACACTAAAGTAACGTAAACTTTGCTCACGTTAGCTTATTTTCCAAACATTGGCCAGGTTGTTCATCACAGGTTACTCACCTGTCAGGCAAACATAATGCCGACTCCGTGTCAGTAAGTCCAACTCTGCACCAACATTTCTAATGTGGAACCAAAGTCCAGTCCTGTTTTGGCAAAACAAAACCAAATTCGTGACTTTCTTCAGCTGCAGGTGAAATGTTTGTTGTCGCTGCACGTTACTTTCCGTTCATCACGAGGGGGAATCCCCAAATATGGCGGTTTTTACTTAAAGTAAAAGTACTCATTATTCAAATTGGCTCCTTTTAAAGTTATTATTTTAAAGTTAGATTTTATTCTGTTTTTACAATTTTATTGTTGTCATTCATCAATGTGGACAAATTTGTTTTATTTGTTTCCTTTCTTGATTGTAAAATCCCCTATTAGTTGAACTACTTAGCTAGGAACTGTAAATGTCAAAAAATGTAGTGGAGTAAAAAATACAATATTTCCCCACTGAAATGTAGAGAAATAAAAGGACAAAGTAGCATTCAATACTCAAGCAAATGCAACAATGTCATAACTGTCCTGAGTAATTTTACTTAGTTACATCTGTTTTTACAGTGATAAAGGCAGCCAAAATATGTAATAAAGTACAGTTTTGATTTCAAATTATTCTTCCAAAGTCTACTATTTTTTTCAAAATGTAAGAATTAAAGGACAGATCCAGTATATTTTTATATACACTGATGAGAAATATCCTCATAAAATTGAAAGTTAAAGCCATAATATATAGTATTTTTTTTCAATTGTCATTGCCATAATCTTACTGAAAAGAAATAAAATGGCAAACTTGTGACACATAGGTCATATTTGGTTTCTCATAATACCAAATAAAAATCATGAAACTCAGATATTTAGATAAATACCTGAAGTATCTCAGTGAACAGGAGCACATCCAAGAGTGGAGGTCCATCATTAACGCTTCTACTTCAACCATCTTAAGACATCGTCATTAACAGTCAATCTTAACGCAGTTCAGTAAAGATCAACCTGGCGTTCAGCCGCTTCATCAGGAGGAGCGTTTCATCCCTTATTAGAGATTAGCTTCCCAGAGACCCCCTGTGATGTGTTGTCACAGTAAGCCATGTTGGGTTGGGTATCAAAGTGAGTGCCCCACCGAGCTTTAGCAGAGCGCTCTCTTTATTGGCCTCAAAAAGCGGACCACATGTGGCAAGATCTTCAAAAAGTCAAGCAATCTCGATGATTTGACAGTTCACAGCAGGCGTCTGTGTTGCTCATTTCTAAGACCAATTCTTCACTGTTTCTCCACCATTTTGCAAAGCCCTCAGCTTCAGATTGAATTTGCCAGCCAGCACATGAAAATATTAATGATGTAATAATTCAAGCCCAATTCTTGGTGTGTGCTTTACACTGTGTGATGTTGAGTGATAAAGGGAATGAGATATGACCCTAGTCAGTGAATTAAAGGCACATTCATTCATATAAATGCAGAATCTTTTACAGTTATGGTAAACCACAAGTGTAAACTCGAAAGTTTGGAGATATTGTCTCCATACAGATTAAAATTCAAACAGTGAATGACTTTAAAGACAGACTTTGATGATGACGGAAGTATTTTCACTGTCACATCCAACCATCAAGTAGAGCATACTTTTAATTTCAAGACATCATTTAGATTTAATATCACAGTCCAGCGAGAAAAATAGTTTCCAACGCTCTGGATTTCTATTGACTCTCAATAGTCCAATTAGTTACAGAACATTTGGATCAACTTTATAAAGACAGATTGCACTGAAAAACTGACTTATAAAGATTTAGAAGAGTGATAACATTTAGCTATGACCATTTGTGTGTTGTGGATTCACTTGCCAGAGAGAGGCATTGGGGGAAGATTTGAATAATTCATCCAAGTTAAACCCATTAAGAATATCCATGTGGACACTTTTTTGATGTTAAAGACAGTGTATGATCTTAGGGTGCTTTCAAACTATATCTGGCTTTACTTACGGTGCCTGTTTTCCCCTGAAGCGACAAAGATCAACTGGCTCTTGTGTTAATTCTGCAGAAGTGTACTGTACAGAGGTCTTGGCTTCAGAGTTGGCAGGCAAGCTCCCCTATCAGCGTTTTGCAGCTCTGCACGGAGCCTGAATAAGGTCTCTCAAAAAAAAACAGAGGATGACAAATTACTCAGTACATCTTTCACAAAATGTATTAAATGAAAAGAATTAGGCATGAAGGCGCTCTTACTGTCAAATGACTTTCAAAACATCCCACTTTTACCTCAAAAGTTCATCAGCATGATGAGAGTACCACTTGAAGAAAAAAAATGAAGCCCACGTGAGAATTGCCACTTCCTACTTTCTTATTAATTCATATGAAATTAATGTTGTTTACTGATTTTTCTGCAAACACATCAGTCCAATCTTCATCCATCTGATAGGTTTCCCCTCTTGAATTTCACACAAATATTTGGAGGTGATGCAAACCCCAGCAACACCCAGCACAGGGTCAAAACAGGGTTGTGATATCTCAAACATAAACATAAATCATCAAAAAGTCTCCCAGAGTGCTCCACTGTGAGCACCAGACAAAAGAGCATGTGAGCATTTGAATGAAAGGTAATTCAACACAGTGCTTGTCATGGATCGCAAAGAAAAACATCTAGTTGACGCCTGCTAAAGCATAAGAGCTGTCAGAGACTTTTTGTTTTTGCCCAGTGGTCACTCCACTTTTCCAGGCAGAGGTAAGCCCCCCACAGTGAGGCTGAGAATCAGAGAGGCTTGGTGTGTGAGTCAGAGTCTCACCTTTGGGCCCTGACTGTTTCTCCCAACCTCGACATTGCTCTCAGGTAGCCCCTCTGCAGGCCCGAGGTGCATCCAGAGTGTGTGTTTTGGATGTCCATCTTCCAGCGTCAGCCTCAAAAAGCATATGAGCTACAAATTAGTGCTTGTCAAGCATGCAGCACAGTGATGGAATCAGTTCTTGTTCACTTATTCCTGGCCGTGCGATGAATCCAGCAGGGATTAAAACACGACAGAGCCGAGCCTTGTGACCTCGGAGTGATTCGTTCAGCGGTTATTAGCCAGGGGCCCACTGAGGAGAGCTCTGGAGAGCTTCCCACACAAGAGCCAGCGACAGGCCCTGCACAGAAAAACTGCCAGGGAAGCACAATAAAGATAATTAGCAATGAGACCACTAGCCGCCCGTAGCCCCACCAGCAGCCCTGTATCCCCTTGATATCTCACCCCCTTTATCCTCAAACTGTGCTTAACTCATCCCCTCCATCTCCTCTCCTCTATTTAACCATGTTCAGGATCTGTCAGTCTAATAAGCACCTCATGCATGGAGAGTGGTAATGTCTCCAGCTAGTGGTGAAGTTTACAGGTTACTGTTAAAGGGATCATTGGGAAAACTGTTTATTTGCCTTCTATGGGAGTTAGATGAGAGTATGCCACCTCATATCTGCCCACTTTTTTATGTGATTCCTTTGTTTTCCTATCAAATTTTTATGTATTTCAGATTCAGATAGGGTTGGGCGATATGGTCAAAATCTTCTCTCCTAGTACAGATCATTTAATATCTCAATAACTATACATATGATGATGTAGCCTGTTTTATGGTCATGCAATACAGAAATAATAAATGTCTCCATAAAGACACAAAAACTACAAGTTGTTGCTTTCACCCTTCTATTTGTGTACAGATCAAACAAACAGAATCTATTAATCTGTCAGCTTTAGAAATGCTAGTTGACAGATTTTGTTACCCTTGGACTATGCTAGCTGTTTCCTGTCTTTATGCTAAGCTAAGCAATCAAGTTGCTGGTTGGTACTTCCTATTTGCCGTGCAAACATGAGAGTGTTTTCCAGTAGGCGTTTTGTTCATTTTCAACTTGGGGGGCAAACCCAGTTCATTTTGTTAACTTGGGTCTTGCCCCATAAAAGACTCTTTTGGATCTGTATTATCGCTCACTCACTTCCCCCCAGCAATACATCTTAGATAGATCCGAGACAAAACTGATGGAAGGGGCGGGACTCAAAGAAAAAGTAATGCGTCTGCTATTTCAGCACCACGGACAGCACCATGTAGTCATCACCACATCGCACAGTTAGATTATTGAATGTTTAGAGGCATGGTCGCCAAATCTTAGTCAGATAAAGAATCAATGAGTCAGGCCGACTAGATTAACATTAAACTAAACAAACCCTCTGCCCCTTAACTCGCTGCCACTCGAGGATGGACGGGAAACAAGAGGGATGCATCTTGCTTAAAAAGGGGGGACGGCATCACCCCTCAAATTGTCTACGCTCAGTGTCAATCTCCTCATGTAGCTCTCAGCAAGAAAGCAAATGAGTGAATTAACGGAAAAAAAAACATTTAAGTAAAAAATACATTACAAAGTGAACATTACACTTCAATTCCAGGCCTCAACACTGAACCCTCAGTCTCAGCTTTGAAAGAAACAGAGAAAAATCAGTAAAAGGAAAAAAAAAAGCAAGGTCGTCTGGTGTTTAGCAACCCATTACTGGACCCACGACACTCCACCATTATCCCAGCCCTTCAGCCATGTTACTTCTGTCTGAAAACAAGGTAGTGTAATTTAGAATGCATTTCAGGGCAATTAAAATTTCTCAGGCACAATTACTTATTCCCCCAGTGGGGCCGCCTCAATCAGTCTATGTGTGTAATGGGTTTACGGCCTTGACGCGGCAAACATGTCCTGCCTATCTGCCTCGTGCTCTTCTCAAGGCTGTGGTTATTAATTGTGGCTAAAGTTGATAAATAAAATCACCAGTGCTCTTAATGCTAATTAGTGTTTGAGATAATATTTATGATTTCATAAGCACATATTTCTCCAAAGGCTCAGGCATTGTGCCCCCTATCCATCGGTCATAGGCTGTCTTGGATGCAATCTATCTTTGGGGAAAGGAGAGGCCGAAAGAGGGGCCAGAGGAAACACAGGCAGTAAATACTAATAGTACTTAGTGGGTACTTTGGGAGCAGGAGTATTTCAGGCTATTTATTGAGCTGGGCTACTAAAGCAAACATACAGGTTTTTATAGGCAGAAATATATCATAAATAAGATTGTCCTTAGAAAGGGGAAACATGCAGCATGGTATTAATTAATTGAAGCAGCATGGAGTCAATATTTTTATATAAACAATAGATCACATGACTGCTTGTATGTGAAGGGGGTCGTTCATAGTGACAGTCCAAAAGAGAGTTATCGCCTGACTCTGCAGCTTCCCCCGAGGAGCATCTTTGTTTTTCAGTGCAAACCTGCTGGATGCTGCCTGTCCAGCACCAGACTGCACACAGGCAATGTTAGTGACTGTAGCTGGGGAAGATAGAGCAGCATTTAGCAGCTAAAGAGACAGATATTTCCCTCAGGAGATGGTAGAGACCAAAAACAGATCTTAAAGGAGAGTGAATATTGGACTTACTTTCCTCTGGTGGAAAGAAACACGAGTCCATACAGAGCCAAAGGAAAACTGACACTTCCTGCTCTGTTCCTAAGGAAAGAAAACCTAATTTAAAGCTGGAGTAGGTAACTTTTACATTTATGATAAACCTCTGTTACATGCCAACGATTAGGCCCATTGCCCCCATGGAAAGCTCTCTGTATTTTGCACTATAATGGTTCTATACAGGTGCTTGTTGTGGTGTCTGTTGACACTGCAAGTTTAAAATGTATTTGACGTTGGTTAATAGTGGATGGAAAAAAGCATTTATTTAAATTTTCTTTAGCCTACTTTTTAAAAAAATCTATTAAAATCTGCGATACATTTGGATGGAACCCACCCGGTGTTGTTTCTGTTTCTGCTGCCCCCCAGTGTCAAAAAATAAATAAAAATCTGTCATTGCTGCTTTAAGGATTAATTATATGACATACATTGTGACTTTAAAGTGTACAGTAAGTTTGACCATACATTTCTTCCACTTCACAAATGTACGGCTGCGACTTAAAGTTATTTTTATCTGCTTTGTTTCCATTTACAGAGCAGCTTTGTATGGCTTGATCCATTGTGGCTCTGCAGTACTTTGTAGCCTGCAGTGTGCTGCTGAGATGATCTTGACAGGAACCGCTTCCTCTCACTTGCCCGGCACACAGACATTGAGAAGCACTTCAGCTACTTTTTAACATCACAACATGCTGGTGCCAGTGGCTCACTGGTCTGACTATTGATCCAAGTCACCACATCAAGGTGAGCATCAGTGCTGCAGAGTCCATTGTGGGACCTCATCCTGAAAGAGCAGAGCTGTCCACAGCTCTAGGCGATGCCCGAAAGAGTGACAAGTGCTGAAACCACTTCAAGGGGGCTAACAGTGCCCTCAGCCCTTTCTACTCCCGGCTTCAAAGCCGAGAGCAGCCTCTGGCAGTTCACCCCCTCCTCTCTCTCCCTCCCTCTCTCCCTCTCTATGGTCCTCTGGGGTAGCTGGTCCTCTTCTCCTCTCCCAGGGCCGTCAATGTCAAAGCATGAGTGAGTCCAGTCAAAGCTAGTCGCCCCCCCTTCAACACACACTTGTTTTATTTTTTTCCCTTTCTCCCTTTAAGTTTTCTCTTTCCCTCTGATGCGCAGGTCCCATCCCCTCTGCATGACTGGCCCTCACTGACAAGTGGAAATCACAGAGATCCTACTGGCAAAAGATGGAGAGTGAAGAAGACTTCAGAAACGTGTACCCTACAGCTATCAGTGTCCTGAACTCCAGAATGAAGACACCTAGCCCATCTTCTCTGCTCTATACTATAAAAACTAGTGAGAACATGTTCACGAAAAATTTAAAGGGGGGGTTAGAAAAAAGGGTTTGCTGCATGGTGATT
>CAFUXE010000196.1:416655-433050 GCA_903364295.1 Serranus cabrilla
CTTTCTAAGATAAATAAGTGATAGAAAAGAGGGAAGAGAGGGAGCTTTACTTTGCCAAAAGGGACCTTGGGTTTTGCCCTGTGGGCATGGCAGCTTTCATTTTCCTCTTTCCTACGTTCATATTCCCAGCCGGTTTCCGGAGTTATGATTGAGTTTCACATATTGGAGTTATATCTGGCAGCCAGACTTGTTTATCTGCTGGGGCTGATAACTGTACTGGCCTGAGTATGAAGCAGAAATGCAAGGGGAGGGAGGAAGAGAGTGGGAGGGAGATACAGACAGACAGACCACTCATATATTCTCATCTCCTCCAGTCTTTTCTCATTGATTTAGCATGTCTTCATCAACAGTCTGACCCAGGTACGGCTTTTTTTCTTTATCTCACACTCCAGCTTAGACCTCTGGTATGGACTTGACGGGAAGCATGTGTCAGTCAAAGCAGCTGAAAGTGGACTGAACAAGGCCAAGGACGTAATTTATGGGGACATGTGGATACCAGATTAAAGCGATTTTTAATCAAAAAGCTGTGTTTCAGATGTCTATTGTTTCTAAAAAGTGAAATGTTAGACTTATGAAAAACATTAGAGATTGATAGCACACTTCAATAGTCGCATATTCAGTACAAACAGAAATTGCTTTAGTTGATCTGGATGAATTTAAAAGTAAGAACAGGTTTTTTACCGCGAGGGCATTCAGTGGAAAACAGAAGTAAAGTGTCACAGAGGGCAACACACAATTTGGCTCAGTTATAATCTCACTAAAACTTCAGTGTCACAACATCTTCAAGACAGAGTCTGTCAAGGACTGGCTGTTGATTCCAGTTGAAAGGAAAGTGAGACAAAGAGACTTGGGGAAGGTTGAGAGAGTGGGAGAAGGAAAAAAAGAGGACTGAGGGAAAGCAAAAAGAGAGAGAGAGCAAGCAGTGCTTGCTGGACCCTGACTGCGTGCGAGGCCTCAATTATTCATGCGGCAGTGCACATGTCAAGAGCCCACAGACAAGCACAACAGCAAGGCCGAGCGCAAATCAAACAGCGCATCCGTGGGCAATGCCCACAATGCACCTGGAGGAACACACCTCGGCGCATTTCTCTGTTGTTCTCGGATAAACAGAGAACAAGGCTACCTGAGCACTGCCTGATTCTCCTCAAGAGCCAAGAGCTGCTGGAATACTCTTTGTTTGTTTGGGGTTTTTTTTCTCCCCCACTTTATTTACTCGCTTCTTTTTTTGGCAGAGATGCTGGTGCCAGTGGGTTCCATCTTTTCATGGCTCATTAGCCCACTGTTTCGTTCACTTTATTTCTCTCAACTAGCTATCATGCCCTTAGTGTTGTTTAAGTCCACTGCTTCTCTTTGCTGGTCCCCAACATGTCTACATTAACTACGGCTGAGGTTTGTCTCCTCAATTGCTGGAGGTTAACGGATGGCTCCAGACTTTCATTCTCATCTTGTCTTAGTTTATCGACCCCTGCCTCGCTGTCTATTCTATTTTTTCTCTCCATATACTCCCAAGCCTGCTCCCAACACTCGTGCAGACTTTTTTCAATGTTATTATTGTATTGTTCAAGGTTTAAAAAGCATGCAGGGCCAGAAATTGCAGGTAATCATTAGAAAAATACTCCAAATGTTACAGGCTTGGTTTCATTGCTGTGCAGGTGTTATTGATAGGGGTATTAAAATGGCCTGATCACCAAACTTAATTATCATTTTGTCAGTCTGTCTCATGTCTGCTGTTCTGTTTTGGGGGGTGTTTTATTTTTGCCACACACAGAAGCTGCTGCTCGGTAAAGTTAACTGAACAACTTTGTCATGTCAATTAAAAAAGGTTGATTTGAGCTGTTATTCATGTAAGTTGGCATAAAAATAACTGGTGCATTAATTAAGCCAAGTTTTTTGCTTTTTTGAGGCAGTTTTGCATTTTTATATAATTGTTTTTCTTACTTATCATCAGGAAAATGTTCCCATTCTTTATCCTCCCTGCAGAGGTGTGATTGGCTCAATTTATTTCCCTCATGAAAACTATTTGAATTACTCAGAAAAAAAGTTGTTTTGACAGCTGTACACAGCTCTAGGGTTGTTTTAAAAATTATTTAATAATCACACTTTTGTTTAATTTCCATTTTGTGGCATATTTTTCTATTGTTATACTATATTATACTGTCTTGTTTCTGTCAAAATATTTATATGGCTTTTTTCTAAACAAATCCTATTTGCTTTAAAGTGCACTACAATTTTACACTTAAAATCTATATATTTTAATTTCAAAAAGTTAATAAAATAAATAATGATGCTAACGGACTAAGCATAAAATCACAAAAATACAACATACCACCATATAAAACCCAGCCAGCTTTTAAACCAGGAAATAAAGGTCAAACAAAAATATAGATCTGAGATGTGACCTCTGTAATTCAGACTAACCAAACTAAACTTAAAATAATGTGCGGTAAAAAAGAACCTAAATATTTTCACAGCTCTTTCAATATTTATGATACTTGAGAGAGAATTACAGTAATTACATGTGCATTCAAACTTAATCATCTCTTCACATTACCTGTGAGGGATCGCAGTAACCTCAAAGTCCCGATCCACGGCCTCCTTCACCCGGGGGCCGGCCTCTCTGTGCCCTCTTTGATTGGCTCCCTGCTGTCGCTGACAGGAAGCGCTCGCGGGTCAGCCCGGCCCGGCACACGGCAGTCTGGGACAGTTGCCCACATCCTGGGAAGGACAGAGAAGCCACACAGCCAGCACATTTTTAACTGCCACATGTGTCGGTGTGTGCAGAGTCGGGCTCTGAGTAGAACTGGCAAAGAATATCTCTAATATATCATTTCCTTTTTTTTTTTCTTAATTTACTGCCACAGATATGTATTAGAATAAAAAACAATAAGCAATATACACATCTTGTATTTGGTTGTTCAGACTTTTGTCATGTCTATGTTGTGTTTCTTTGTTTTGTGTCACAGAAGTGAAATATTTTGTCTCCCTCATGTATGTAAATAAGCATTAAATATATAAATATAGTTCAGTCCACTGCAACACCACCTTCATCTTCATCTCCCTTCATCTACCTCCGTAATAAACATGATTTAATTTATACTTAATTACTGAACATTGAGTTTTGTTAAGATAGATCTACGTAAAGAAGACTGACTACAAATACAAACTATTCATAAAATGCATAAATTAACACCTACAACAGGACATTAAGTACACAATAAAAAAAAAACACAATTTATCAATTATATATTTGTATATATTTTTACATATCTTTATTTGACTGATGTCCCCTGGTCTTCTTACACTTAAAAAAACATAATTTAGGAAAAATAAATAAAATCAGAAGGAGCTGTTTTTGTAAATGCACCACAGGCCCATCTGATAAAGTGAGTCATGATATATATCTTACAGTATTTCCTCAGTTTCTCCTCACTTCCTGTATTTGTATTGTACACTTGTGAGACCGCTCCTCTGGTGTCAACTTGTTCTCAGGTCACTATTGACCGCAGATTTCTACAATACTTAAAAATACATTATTGGCCCGATCCCTCAGCATTTTATATCCTGAACTTATTTTTCACCAGCCTGACAGACATGAAATGTGCATGGCACAGGTTTAAGGAGCGCAGTGGCTCTGGGAGGAAAAAAATCACTTTCTTGAGACATCATTTTACCGGTCAGTGAATCCCATTTCTTCCTTCGTGGGAGATTCTAACCTGCAGTAATGCAATAATCTAACACGTTTCCTCTGGACCTGCACTGCTCAACATCAATTTAGGAGTATTTTCAGGGGACGGGCTCTTTGGGCCATTTTGATTTTACTGTGAATTTTCCTTCCTCTTCCCTTCCTTCTTGCCTGGATAATGTAACATCAGTATATTTTTATGGCTGAAATGGCCTTTTGTTTGGAAAAGGGTCAAGATAAAGTGGCAAAAAACTGACACTTGGAAAGAGGATTGTGAGGATGCAAACACACCACCAGGGATTTTCTTTAATATAACATATTCCACAGTAAGACTGGCTTCACGGGAAATGATCTACAATAGTGTGGCTTCAGTGTGTTTGCAGTAAAGCCACAGAGGAACACTGCCACCACGTTCCCGGTGTGGATTATTGTGATAATGATACAGTAAACATCTGGGACTGATGACAGAGCTTATGAGAGTCATTCTTGTCTGCTGTTCATGAGTCTAAGCTTCTGCCTGTGTAGGTGACTGTCTCTGTGTACACAAACACAGATCCACTGTTCATTAAAGCCCAGGAACATACCCACACTTCCCATCCACCTGCAGTGTGTTCTCATGCTCTCCATCATAGGGAAGTGAGAGGAATACAGGGTCAATAAAAAAAAATAAAAAAAATACAAGCACTAATACTTTTCTGGATTGTGTACCATACTGCATCCTTACTGAGAGATTTTCCAGCAGCTGGATTCTCTACACTCAAACCCAGAGCAGCCAACCTTGGTGATCTCCATGGAGGCAAAAGAAAAAACAAATTGTGTGAGTGGAATATTGCATTGTGTTTATGTTCATCTATTGTGAGCACAGCTCAGATAGTTGCTGGGTTAATAGAGGGCTGACAAGTAACATGTGGGAGATTTGTGTGGAAATATATGATTTTCCTTGTATGCGGACTTTGTCGCTCTTTATACTGTGTCACCGGAATACTGTCTTTGCTCCCATCATAACTAGCAGTAGGGCTCACTTAAGCTCTAGTGGCCATAGAGAGGAAAAGTGTCCTAACAATAAGCATAAATATGGGTCGGAATAACCTGCTTCTACAGATGACTTATGGGGTCATTTTTGGGGGAAGGTCAGTTACGTATGGGCGTGATTTAGAAAAAAATGTGACTTATACTTATAAAAACTTAAACTTATACTTTGATATTACAAAGACACTGTAAATAAAATGCATGAGGCTGTTCTGAGTACGATATGATGTGATTGTGCAGAAGGCCTGAGAACTACCTTTGTATTTTACAACATAATATCTTGATTGATTAAAAAAAATGAGTGTTTTTGGGTTCAATTATTTTTTGTTCTGTCTGCTAGGAATCCGTGCATTTAAACTGTTTATTAAAAGTCAATAATGTTAATAATGACATTTGCAATAGTATTATGAAACATAAAAATGCAACACTCGAAGTGTATCAATAATTTCTTATACGGATAGGAACGGACGGAGACGAAACGTCAAAAAATAAAAATCTTTGTATGATTTATATTCTAAAGTGACTCTGAATTCCTTTTTTGCTTAAAATAAAAGTCTATATTCCTATCATAAAGCCTAGAATGAAAAACTGAAGCTGGAAAAATGGCGTGTCTGCAGTGAAATTATTAAAATGTGTGAAGCAGTAATTAGTACAGCCTCTGTGAACTGCCAGACTGGAGTTAATCACACTCACTGAGGTGGCAGTGGCCAGATATAGATTAACACACACACACACACATACACACACACAGCTTGTTCCCACATCTCTGCAAGCAAGCAAAACACACTCTACCAAGTAAACACAGTCGGCCACGTCGGTCTGCTGTGTGGACAGTGAAAGCCAGCGCAGCGGCGTGCTGCCCTGCGATGGCACCAGTGACTGCTTTATCAGCATCCCATCATTTATGTTGTGTTAATTAGGTCCCTGTGGCTGTGGCTGGCTGGTAGCAGTGGCTGGTCCCATGAAGGGAGAAAAGGATGGAGGCGAGAAAGAAAAGAGAGGTGTAGTCCTCACAGGCGAAGTCACATTAACATGCCCTCAGCAATGGCACCAAACTGAGATACAGGCATGTCATAATTAACGCTGGTGAATTATTAATGCGGCTGTACTCAATATGTTTGTGTGTGCAAGCTCTTGTGATTTCTGCATGTTTACCCGCAGCCTCCTGTGATTTACAGAGTGAAGCGTTCGCTCCGAGCTGCCTCCCTCACATTCTTTCAGCGATGAGGACGAATGTCATCATCTGGAACCTCGGAGTAGAAAGCTCAGCTGCTGTAAGGCCCCCAGCTCTGCCCGTCCTACCTGCTCATTAGCTCAGGACGAGGTCAGCAGGTCAGGCAGGGGAGAGCTGTAGCACACCGGCGCCACGGTGCACGGGGGCCGACACACGGGCGGTCCTGCAGGCCCCGCTGCCGCATTATTAGCTCGCAGTCGTGCTGCAGAGGGCCGGCGCAGGTCGCACACTATGGTCCTCTGCAGCTCCTATGAGGATCCCAGACGAGTACACAAACACACACACACAATGAGCTGTGAACTATAGAATACAAAATAGAGTAGTGTAGAGTGGACTTCCCAGAAAGGGGAGAAAACTTGCACACATACACACATAAGATGGAAAAGCTGAGTGGTATTAAGATCCATATTGACAGAGTGGAATCCCATAAGCACCCCGCTTCTCTCCGTATGTCAAATATTCCTCTAGGTGCGGATCATTCAGTTTTATTACCTTGCTTTAAAATTCAATTGCTCAAGAGATTTAGGTCTTTGCGTGGAATAAAACACACACACAAGTACGTACACACACATTCTCTGGAGGCATTATTACTAACAGTGAAATACGGATTAAAGGACCAATCCTTAATTTTTGTGACAATATAAATTTGAGTTTAATCCACTAACATATTTAAGGAGTTTGACCAACAGATGAGAAATTATAAAGTTCTTGCCTACTTACATTTTAAAGGGACAGTTCACCCAAAAATTTAAAATACATGTTTTATCTTACCTGTAAGGCAAATCATCAGAGTGTTGGAAATATCGGCCTTATAGATGTCTGCCTTCTCGTCCATGAGGGTTGCACTGTGAGTGAGAATTCAAAATTAAACCACATAATTACAGATACATGCATCAGTAATATAAATCCCGTAAATCAAGTCACTTTTGTACTTTAAAGATTTGAATGCAGGACTTTTACCTGTTATGTATTATTTTTTACATTGAGGTAAGATCCACCATTGGAGTGTACAAACAGTGATTAAAACAAACCTTTAACAACATCACAAAACAGTTGATAAATCTCTCCATAACACACATTTTTGTGTTGTTGTGTTAGCATTTGTTCACATATTCCAGAATACATATATTTAAATGTGCCTTGAATGTAAACTTACGTAGTAGCGTGTGCATTTTCTATTATATATTTGTATCATTCATGAAGGCAATAGATCTAAATTGTTGGTCAGTGGAGAAAAACAGTGTTATTAATTTATTTTATGTTAAAAACTGTACAATCTTAACAGAGGAGCCATGGTGACCACAGCTGGGATCTCACGTTCCTTTAACTTACGTAACTTAATTTGATGTTGCATTGAATATTGCAGCACTTGTGATATATTTCTGAAAATAAAACAGCAGTCAACAACATAATTTATGCATCTGAAGCAATGAGGGAATAGATATGCCTTTTGAACACACATTACAGAGGCATGGCCTGACAAGTAGCAGTTTTATTTTTCCTTTTACATATAGAACGTAATAACCCCCGTCCTCCTCGAGACATTTAAATTGCTAATCACCACATAGCTTTAATATCATACAGACAATAAATTATTTAGACAAATGTCCAGTCGGCATAATTCATTAACTCTCGCTCAAATCCCTCTTTATTTTCAATCTGTCCAACCTTGAAACACTTTAATCCAGCGATGTTAAATGAGATAAAATCATAATTATGGCAGCAGTGCCCGTTATTTAAACCAGATCAAGGACAAGAAGGACTGCAGGGATGGAGGGATGTAGCATGGATAGCCATGGAGCAGGAGGGGGAGTAGAGAGGGCTGTAAATGGGCCAAATCCTCCCAGACCCTTGGTACTTTGTGGAGGGTGTATTTTAAACCCATACACCATGAATGTCTTTATGAACTACCTTTTAATGTGACCCCTTTTAAACATATTCAGAGCATTCACACTGTCAGGCTAAGAGGCTTTTTGTGTTTTACTGTACATGCATACAGTTTGTCTGATAGCACCGCTGGAGCCGAACGCAACCCGGCGCAACACTGTTTACCATGTGTGCATTGGTATTTGGCACTGTCCGGGCGTTGGAGCATTTTGCGTCACTCTTGCATCAGTGAGCTTTGAATAAAGAAATAAAGTTTGTCTTCTCTCCTGTGTGTGTCTTGAGTTACAAGTGTAAGCAAGACGTAGGTGAAAGAAACAATGTGCCTTGGAGTATCTGTGACTGTGTGGTCAGGAGTGAAGGAGTCACTGATGGAGAGAAAACTGTTCTCAGGTAGCAGTCGAGTGTGGAGCGCACGAGTTTGGCCATGAAGAGGTGTGTCAACCCGGTCGACAGAGTAAATGTGGGCGATGTCAGCGTTTTTGAATCACAGACGTGTTGAATCTTGACAGATTTGAACTGAGGATGTGTTGAATCTTGGCTTTTTTGAACTACATATATCGTTCAGGCCCAACATTTAAGAAACGTTGTTACCCATTCTCATTCCCTCCAGGGGTGATAATAAAGCTGAGGGGGGAGAAAAACATGCCGACACACTGGGTCACAGTTTCTGAACACATGGTTAACATTGTGAAATAAAATTAAAAAAGACTAAAACTACATGGTTAGGGTTTCATCAGGGTTCAGGGTAAAAGAAAAACTATTTCTGTTGTCTATTACTACTGGATGCGGTTTTAATAAAGATGTGTGTTTGTATGTGTGTGTGTGTATATATGTATAAATGTAAAGTTATGTATATGTATGCATCTTTTTTTATATTTAATTATGTATAGACCTATTTTGTAGGTTTTACATGTGGGTAAAGGAATGTATAGATATGTGCATGTATAAGTGATTATATATAGATATCTTCACAATGATAAGTAACATCTGTACTTACATTATCATTTAACACACTGTCCTTTCTGTATGGGTGAGGGGAAACAAATTGCCTTGATAAGTTATAAGAGTTTTCCCTTTAACTGAATGGCAGACGAGTGAGGTTTCCCTTACACCAGAGTCGAGTAGAAACAAGTGGACATCAACAGTCATTGCACTTCATCTACAGCCTGGTGTTAAAGTTAGAGACTAACGTTTTATATCAACGCATCTGTGGTCTGCAGAAACTTACAATGCCAACATTTTTTTTCTGGCGACTGGGCTGGAAGAGGAAACTGTTATTTGATAGCAGCAGTGTGGCTCCAGATGACTTTGGCTGGATGTTGATGCTATGAAGAGGTGTGTTCATATGTGTGTGTGTGTGTGTGTGTGTGGATGGTGGATGGTGTCCAGAATAGCTGCAGTCTGTGTTTGTGCAGCAGCGGGCCAAGAGGAGCACGTCTGCGTCGTAGCCACAACCTTCAGTGCCCTGCCCATGCACAGCCACCTTAGCCCGGCTGCAGAAGTACAGGAAAACCACTGCAGGAATAACAAGTCCAAAAGATGTTGGATAACATCAAGTCTCTATCCACAAAAGTCAAGAATCACCATGAAGAATGTCAATGTTTGCGCAGAGAGAGAGCGAGAGAGAGAGAAAAGACGTCTTAAAATATACATTTATTCAGAGCCTGTGCGAGATCAAACAGCTAAATTGATCTGCTCTTCCTTCAGCCCTCGCTCTGCACCCTCCCTTCAGTTCCCCTTCTCACCGAGTATCGACTTTCCACGCGGGCCATCGCCATGACGACTCCAGCCTGGCCTGCTGTCACCTCTCCTCGGGGCAGAACCCTGACTATTATGGGATAGGGTTCATTTGACTGCCTTGGGCAAAGATGTGTTTGGAGGAGAGCACAGAGCCCCATTCACATACACACTCTCTTTCTCACACACACAATCATAAACTTCCTAACTGGCCCTCTTGTTTTACAGCAGTGAGCCACTGTTTCCCAGGGGCCCCCTTCAGACCACAAACTACAGTCTAATCAAGACCATGAATGTGAGCCAAAATAGTGCTACAATTCTCCAGGATCCTGCAGCATTGATCCAACAGGAAATCGGATCACTCACTGTGACCCATCAAATTTAATTAATGAGTCAGTTCCTTTAAATTGAATCTGTGCTGGCCCTTCTCACAGCAAGAAATGTCAGAAAAAAATGCTAAAAGAAATTTGCATTTTTAAAGGCAGGAAGTGACCGCAAGTTGAGGTGACATCCTATCCTGCAGTCACAGTTCAATTCAGTCGGCTTTAAAAGGGCAATTTGCAATTCCGGGCCATATGTGCAAAATTAAGATTCTGTGTTTAAGAGACTGTTGCAATGTGCAGATCTCTGTCCTCTGTGGAGTGCAAAGAGAACAACAGCCTGGCAGAGAGGAGGCACAGGCGGATGCCATGCAGAGTCAGGTGTGAGGTTTGCATGGTAGATGATGCAGCCTGCTAACTCCATGGCAAACCTTAGCCGGAGCTGCTTCTGTGCAGCCAGGTCTGTGTTACCAAAATAACGCGGCTATGTGTGAGGTGTTTGATTATCCACAGTCTCATGTCATCCAGCTTGCTCATGAGACGGCATGTATTGGTGCCAAAGACACTGCAAAGCAGGTTTATGCAGTGCCATCCTTGACCTTGCCTGGATTTAGACTCTCTTGCTTTTCCCCATTGTAACTGTCTCTTAAACGCAACATTTTTTTGTTTTGGTGTAAATTGAAGCTGCAAACTGCTGTACTGTAACAGTGTAGCTGTGTCAACTTCTTCGTCCTCTCTGAGGGCAGACTGCAGGCTACAGTGACTCACTGCTGCGTCTTGAGCAAAAGTGGTACTACAAAACAGGATGGGCCAGGGCTAGCTGGTTAGCATGCTAATTTTTATAGATATCTCTGCAACACCATTGATAGACATCTTTGAAATAATTTGATAATTTCTTATCATTCCATATGATAATGTTTGTTCATTTTCTGAATGATTTAAACAGAAAAATCTGGCTTATGTCTTATAATATTGAGAAATGCAACTTACCTACAGATAATATAGGTGTGTGTGTGTGGCTAATTAATGTATTTTTAATACACATATAACTTTGGAGCTCTGTGGCACAGAAGAATAATCTATATCAGAGTTTAGCTGCACAGTTAAAGCTTCCTGGTATTATTTGTTGGCTTTTGGATTTGTTGTTACAATACAAAACAAGAGAATATCACCAGACTTATCCATTTAAATATAAAACAATATGTAGCAATAATACTTATATTTGAGCCATTTAAAGACACATTTTGTGCCAGCAGGCTAAATGCACCCACTTCAGAAAGTTTAGAGATATCTAACTTGTGAAAAAGCTTTGTAGCTGTTTAAAAAAGTCACATAATGCAACATAATTGTAAGTTCGTTTTTTCCAGCAGTTGAGTATACAGTAGTTTAGAGACTACAGAGTCCAAGGTCCATAATACAATTCATTTGATACCATAAGTGAAGGAGTGCTGTTGTGGCTGGACGCACGCTGGGTTTGGTCCAGTGGTGCAGATATGGAGGCAACAGCTCCTGTGGAGCCAGATCTCAAATTGGTCAGAGAGGAGGATCAATACCACCAGGAACAGATAGAGAGAATGATGGGCATCCCAGGCATCTCACTGAAGTAAATTACATTAGAAACTCAGACACTGATTCATGATGAAAAAAAAAAAGGCAGAGGAAGGAGGAAAAAACAGCCAGAGGGAGTTTTTTCAGGATAAGTCAGCTCTTAAATTTATGGACTTTCAGTTCCAGAAACATCAGGTTATCGTTTGTACTCTGAAGTCAATTTTTCAGTTTATGATTTTCCAGTTTTGTTTTCTTTTCGGGGGGGGGAATCATATTTGCTCCCAATTGTTAAATGTTATTAGAGTTTCAGTTCTGATGCATTAATGTGTAAGCCTTATAGATATATTATATGTTTTGGATGTTAAATTCTGTAAAGTAACTAATGCTGAGTTAAAATATAAAGTGGCACAAAATGGAAATCACTCAGGTCAAAATTCCTCAACTTTGAACTACAGTATAATATTTGAGTAGAAGTACTTAGTTGCATTCCTCTACTTGCAAGAAGTGATTAATGTGCTCACAAGCCTGTCCAAGTGGTTTGTTGGAATATGGGCCACAGATTGAATAAAAAATGTCCGGAGTAGAGCGTCTGTGCTCTAATTCCTTGACCTAAAGCTCCTCCTCTGGTCGGAGCTCATCACTGGATTTCTGTTTTAAAAGGAGTCTGCTGGTGATCATGATCTCTGCCTGCCTGTAGTCCGTCATGTTGGGGACCCGCCCCCAGCCTCTGGTGTGATGTGACAGTGTAAAAGTAGGTGACCAGTGGGTGGCCCCCGTGAGAGCCAGCCCGGAGGTCAGCCGGTCACTGTCCCTACGAGGCAGCCCTGCGGCGGGTCACCTGCTGCCCGCTTTCCCCTCGTTATTTATCTCTCCCTGACAGTTCATTCCTCTTCCTGTCAAAGCCCCTCCTCTTCCATCTTCCCATTTTCTCCTCTCCTCTGCTGAGTTTGGCACCAGTCCTCCGATCCTTTCGCCAATACCGGCTACCAGGGCCAAGGCGTGCTGAGTCGACCCCTTTGCATCACCCCCATCCGGGTCATATGACATCCGGCTTCAGGGGCCTCCCTAACGATGGGGGCCGGGCCACGGGCCCATAAGTGAAAGTCCACAGTGTGTGAGTTGCTCTGGCCGGCTGGAGGGGCTCCTCTCAGCGGTCCACCAGAGGGGTAATTACTTCCCCAAGTCGGGCTTGGAACTGGACTTCTTGCCCCCTGAAGTCTCCGTGGACTGACCGGGACGCAGCACCCCCTTTCATTAGGAGAGCAGCTTATGGTGGGAGAGCCTCGAAAACAGACAAAGTGAAGGCCCTCCTTTGGCCGGTGATAAATTGGTTCGCCTCGCAGACGAGGGGGGTGGAGAATGACACTCAGAGGACATGAAGGGGATGAGGAAGTCACAAATACAGCGCAGGAGGGGAGGGATTTTACAGATAAAAATATCTTAAGATGAAGGTACAGAAGACATGAGACACAAAAGCTGTGCAGTTTGGCCTCTATTCTGGGTGTATTAGCTGGGAAGCACACATCAAAGACAGAGCCCAAAGTGTGAGCGAGTGGGGGGCATTAACATCAATGCAGCACGTGGTAATCACAGGAAAATAATTGCTATCATCTTCGCTCAGTCACTTAGACGTGATTATCCCAAAGCCAGTTGCAGGTTTCTGTACCTTCCACTACCTCCCAATGATCATAGCCAGTATAAAGTGACATGGTAAGGAGAAAAGGGAGCCGAGTGAACATGTAATTAGCAAGCGGTTTCATGTAAGTGCTCTTTGATTTATAATTCAGCATAGCGAGAACCCCTGCTACCCAAGGCTAGTGCTCCTCTGAATTAGCCCTGCGACTGGGAAAGGCTGCAGCGAGAGGGGGGAGAGAACCTGACTAATTTGTGCTCTGTTTGAGGTGGGTTTAAAAAGGGGAAGAGACGTGAGGTCCATACCTGGACCTGCCAGGCGTCAGACTGAAGAATAGAGCAATATAGGAGGTTTAGGATGAACTGTTACATCTCTCACTCCCTCTGTAAGATGAAATGATGGTCAGATGTAAAATGACTTTGCAATTGAACTTAAGATAGAAAAGTTTGCCAGAAGCTGCAAATTTTTAATGCAACTTAGCAGTAAAGTACATGGAGTCGTCATGGATGAATAACTAAACAGGACAACTGGTCACAGCCTCAGAGAGCAATGTCAGGCCCTAATCTAACAAACTCAAAATGAGCACTAAGAAACATTAAGAGACACAAAAGACCAAACAACTACAAAGAGATGCGAAACAGCTCCAAAAAAAACACTACAAAGGGAATACAAAGACTCAAAACAACTGTGAAAAGGGGCAAAACAACCAGGAAATAGACAAAAAACTGCAACGGGACACAAAATAACTACAGAGATGTAACAATAAAAGGGCCAAAATAACCACAGAAACTACAGAAACAATTACAATGTGACGCAAAATGACAGCAACAAAGAAACATAAAAAAACACAAAGGTAATACTAAGATTCACAACAACTGGAAAGGGGCAAAACAAACAAAAGTGCTACAAAGGGACTCAAAATGAAGACAAAGAGACACAATACAACTACAAAGTGACACATAATAAGTCATAAGACTCAAAATGACAAGTGCAGAGATGCAAAATGACTATAAACAAGGAGAGAAAAATTACAAATAGGCAAAATCAATTACAATGTGGCACAAAACAACTACACTATATACACTATAGTCTGTGTCATGTCCTGTGTAAGAGATGTCCTTTTACATGTACCATGGGTGGCATTAGATTTATTTGCAAATGACAGCAAACACTTGAAGATAGTTTTACAGTTTCTGAGTGAAACCTGTGCATGAAGTTATTTTCTCTGGGAATTGAGCAACATTATTCCCACTCTAACTGCATCTTTGATAAGGGAGGCTTTTCTGTCAGCAGTGGCCTCATTTTTCCTCTGCTCAGCTTGGTACATACTGGATTCTCTTTGTTGCCCCATGGGTCCAATGATCCCCTGATCATCCTATATTCTGACGCCCTTATAAAGCTAATGTGCTGATTTTACGTTTTCAACCTGCCATGATCCCCCACAATCCCCTCTGTTCCCTCCGGTTCCGCTTTCACACTCAAGTGAGGATCGGCTGCCGCTTTGATCACAGTCCCCCGTTAAAGGTTTAAAACGTCTCAATTCCTGACGATTGTTGGGGCCTCTGTGGCTTACGTTAAGCATTTCCCCATGCCCCCTGTCCAAATTCACCACTCCTAAATGAGGTACCCACTCTCCCAGCTTCCCATCCCAGCGCTGCTTTCAAGTTCCCCCGATTGGGTGCCGCAGCTGTAAGCCCTAGATTTTGTCTCCTCCATCTTTGTCAAGCCCATTTGCCAAATACAAAAAAGACCCAATAAGCTAGGTCTTCATTGCTGCTCTCCAAAGTAATCCCCAGATCTCCCACTCTCTCGAAAATCAATGCAAAGGTTGAGATGAGGTGAAACTCCCTTCTTAACTCATCGGGCTGGGAAGTGATAAAGTCTTAGGATCACTTTTTTTGTAATCATTGTGGCTCCATGATGAAACTAATTGTCCTATTTCATGCAGCCTCGCAGCTTTTCAAAATGTCCTTTATCAACACACTCAGAAAACAGAAGAAGAAGGTGTTGATACTGTGCTGCTGCTGCTAAAATAAGTCGAGTTAAGGCAGAGGAAACACTCTGAAACAAACTTAGAGCAGCATAGTTAGGTGCTTCTCAGGCGATGTGACAGTAAACAGTTTCTCCAGCAGCAGCAACACCCGGCTGGAGTCGTCTTTCTCAGCAACCTGTCGAACATCAGCCCAATATTCACTCACTTTTTTAGCTCCTGAGAAAAATATCTGGGTCACTCTGGCTTTTGGATGTTCGACTTTCTTCACCAGATCCTCATTTATTTTGGCTCCCTGCCATTTCATGCAGGGCAGGTATCATACAGTTGGCTTGTCTGAGCTTGTTTGCTGGAACAGGTTCCCACAATTTATATGGACGGTTTGCTGAAAGCCAGAGTACACAGACTGGGTAAAGTGCATGAAAACTACAAAAAGTTGCAGAGCTGGGTGGTGTTTTTTTGTGGGATCTGCAACTTTTTAATTGCATCTCTTTTTAAAATATAACATTGTTAGTGCACTATATCTTCCTGTTGCATAGTGTTAATTGTATATAGTGCATTTTTGCTCCTTGTATTTTGTGTTTTCAGGGACTGGAGGTTTGCTTTAACTGTTTTTTATTGTACGTGCACAGTGACAATAAAGATATCTTATCTTAACATTGCATATATATTGTGTAAACCTGGTATTTTTTGCTACTTTGCATATCACACGATGCACAAATCACACACACAAGACTTACACATGCTTCTTATTCAACTTAGCACACACAAATAAACACAGTATACAAAGCTCAGAGGTACAGATAAAAAAGGCTAAGGAGAAAGCAAATAAAGAGCATGTGCTGAATGTATCATCATCAAAATGATCGATGCATGTAAAGTCTTAATGATTCAGACTTCTTCAGACTCTGTCCCTACTCTTTACTGTCACAGCCTTGACAACCACTGCACAGTGCAAAGGTAAATACAGCTGAGCATCACTGCGACTCAAACTATTCAGCAGAAGAAGTTTGACACACCCTAAATGCACCTGCACCATGCACTTTCGATTGTTTAAACAGGGCCTGAAATGAGCCACTAACATTGACTTGGTGGCATAAAGTGGCTTTAATATAGATTTTTGTTGTTGTTGAAAACAGCTGATGAGAGCAGTGATAGTAAACCGTAAGCTTTAGCGGCTGTAAATTGAAAACAATGAAATGCACTGAAAAGCTCTGCAGAGCTGAAGGAAACTGCAAAGTCCATGATAAATCTCTGCTACAACTAATGACCCCATTCACATTATACGTAGTCATTTGATTCCTTTTATAAATTAAAGTATTGATTAGAGCAGCT
>CAFUXE010000196.1:433585-445431 GCA_903364295.1 Serranus cabrilla
CTGTCTTGTTATCCCCACATCACAGCCTGTCGAGAGGAAGGGAGGGAGGGAGGGAAGGCATGGAGGGAGAGGGGGAGGAGGCATCTGCGCTGCTCCCACAAAGCGGCGACTGTTGGAACGCTGACAGAAGCATCTGTCATCCCCTGCCTTCACACACTCACCTGCTGTCCGAGGGCCTGACTCCTTCTAGCTTCCTCACATGCTCCCTCCTCACCCCTGAAGCTCTCTGATTTCTTGGTGAGTGTGAAGCTCTTGGATGCCTCTTTTAGAAATCCCACAAATTGTAACGCATCCCATCCTCTCTCTGAATGAAACAGAGCCCTCACCCTCAGTGCCAGTCTACATAAAGAAAAGTGCTTATTTTTCTTAAATATGTCATGGTATTACTTTAAAGCTTTTTTGCACATGCCTAAATATTACACGTTTTTTCCAGCCATCATAATAACGCAAAAGGAACCTCTCCATCTTTAAGAGGCCGGCCTCCGTATGACAACTATGCAGAAGTACATGAGACGTTACTCTGCCAAGTCCTTGCCAAATTAAGCAGTATTTATTAACAAATATTGCTATGGTGCTAATGAATGCACTGACCTGTCTTGCGACTACTTTATCATTCTCCAGTGGCACCCCCGTCCATTCCCCGAACATGCTGAAGGGTTGCCAGCAGTAAGGGGAAAGATGCCAATCCATGTGTATGACACACACATAAAAAAAACACACACAAGCTCAAGGACACCATCGCTCATTCAAGTCCAGGGAAGGTGCCCTTCAGATGGTGCCACGCGGGAAAGTGCAAGAATCAATGATTTTGCACAAAGTTTGAAGCAGAAAAACCTCTATAAATTTTCATCAGTATTGATAATTAGACTGGGTAATGGCAGAGGAGGTCACTTAGGGTAAGAGCTCGTCTTTTTCTCCTCTTAAACAGTTTTTTGGGGAGTTTCTCTTTATCCAGAAAGTAGGTTTAGGATATGGGATTTGTGGGCTCGAATAAACTTGACTTTTTATTGTTTCTTATCTGGATAATCGCTTTACAATCTATATTTATAATTGTCGATTAAAATTGCAGATGTATCAACGAATATGCACATATTACACATTTTTTACAGTATGATTAAAACTACTGTACTCAGTTTCACAGTAATTTTACCATATAAAACACAGTGACTACAGGATCATTGGTGCCAGTAAGTTACTGTTAATTAGACAATAAACATTTTACAGCTAGTCTTAAAACATCCATTTGTTCTAATTGTTCACGAACCAGCACACATCACGGTGACACCAGAGCTCACCTGCATCTGTGTGTTAGAGCTTTAAAAAGGCGAATCTCTGCCTGTCCTGAAAGCTCACTGTTCTGTTTCTGGGTTGTCTCGTTGCCCTGCTGGCCGGAGGGCAGCGCTGAAGTGTAGGGAGGTGGTTTTGAATGGCACTGGTCATACATAAAGTAGCTTCTCTCAGCATGTGAGCGAGGACGCCGCAAAGAAGAGAGGCAGGTTAACAAATGAGTGAGGAAGGGTAGCAGGACTTTGTGGCCCTCGGAGACAGAGTGGGTTGGGATGTTCTGCCAACACCTCGTCTGCCAGGGTGAAGGATACACACTCACTCACACACACTCACACACACACACTGTCATCGCTCTATAGCTCCATCCCTGGCCTCTGTTACAGCCGTGTGTCTGAGCAGGAACCCCACTAAGCTGGCCGGGGTCCAACACCAAGGTCTCTCACCTCGCAGGCTGGGCAGGGGGCCTGGTAGCTCCTGTGAGTTATTCCTGGGCATGGACCTGCAGGTTCCACCTCTCTCTTTTGTCTCATCCGCTCGCCTCTGGCCCATCCTGGCCTCCTCTTCTCCCTTATCCCCCTCTCTGGGTCCCGGTGGCTGACGAGCCTGTCCTTCAACTATCAGCATCTTCCATTGTCTTTAACACTCACACACACAGAGGATACTTGGATTTATGTGAGCTTGCCTGTGTGTCTGTGTGGCCACAAATGTTGAGGTCACCTTCATTTACTTTCACCATCTGCAGTGTTTTATTAATATAAAGCACTTTGGAGACTGGTGGCTGACTTATGTAAAGGGTTTTATGTTATACTCCTGGTTGTTCCTTAAATTTTAACGTTTTTTTCAGCCTTCATAAAAAAAAAAACCTTAGGGAAGTCAACAAGAAGTTATTCATGAGAAGACAGTTAAGATAATCATTAGTTGCGGTCCTGAGAATTTAAAATATATGAGAATTTAGACAATATAGATTTGACTTTAATGGCATTGCACACAACAAAGTGCATCTACTGCAGAAGTACAAAAAAAAACAATTCAGTGCAGTGATGTGCAGGACTTACAGAATAAAATACTGAATAAATGGAAATAGGTATAAACAGCAAATATGAATACACTACTATACTTTTACTGAGCATGATTAACAGTATTTACAGCGGTATAAATATGCTGACATATTTTATGGAAGAACACAATAACCAGTGCATGTAAGTAGAGAACACTAGAACGTCATGTGTAAGGCCTGATTTCACCACTAGAGGTCACTGTGTACCACCCAAATGGAGTCCAAACCAAATTTTGACCATATATGTGTTCATCAATCTAGAAAAAAATGTATGTTAACTCTTAAGTACCTTATATAAAGATAACACACTCAGTTTAATTTTGGTTAAGGATTTAAGATTGTAGTGTAGCAACATAATGGCGCACCCTGCAGCCTCAGCATCAGTACCAAGCAGAGAAGAGGATCAGCTGCAGATGTCTCACTCTAGTCCTATTTTCAGGTACCGAGATTTACATCTAAACACTGATGCACATGTAACTAAATGCACTTCAAAATGTATACATACTTTTTAGAATGGAGGTGTCACTGTAGGTTTGTGGTTTGAGACGTTTCGCGCGGCTGTATCTGTTTGTAAATTGTGTGGTGAAAGCGCATGCGTGGAAGTTGACGCCCACTTTTTTTCCAAACACATCCGTCAACCTTGTCGTAAACGATCTCTGTAGTGTCGAGATGCTCAGCGTGGTTACTTTCAGAAATACTCACACTCATAAAATCCCATTTGGCGTAATTGTGACACTCACTTTGCTTTCAGAAACATTAAGTACCTTTTTAAAGTGCCCTAATCGTAAGATTCTGCTTCTTAAAAAAAAAATAATAATAATTTGACGACGTGTGATTAACATAGACTCCCCTCCGTCCTGCCATAAAATGGTACAGTCTGACAACGTCCTGCGCGGGAGCGGAAAACGTGCATCAGATCAGGCTATAAGGAAAAAGAGGCGTTGTGTTTTCCTGGAAACAGTTTGAGCTTCACCATCCCTTTACTGAAATACAAAAAAAAAGATTTGGCTTTCTTACAGACGTCTGCACAAACTACAGGTCAGTGTGTGTTTCGGTAGCGTTAAACAGCTTCAAGCTAGCTAGCATGCGTGTTTGTTGATGAGACGATCTGCTCTGCTTACATCTTCTTAACTTCGCTTTTATGGACTATAAAGTGTCAGCGCGAGCAGCTGGAGTATATCCAGTGTGTGTGTGTGTGTTATACAGGAGTGTTTTTGTGAGGCTAAAGATGACTGTCATATTTGAATGAGTGACTCCAGAGGATGTTGGTGGTGGTGGTGGTGGTTAGGAGGAGGGGCACGGATGTGTACACGTTTTACAAGCCTGAGTAGCTGCACCCCAGTGTTGATAAACTGGACTGCATAGCAAACGTTAAGGTATATTCTCTAACTGTTTTCTTCATCAGCTTGGTTCAGCATGACTCGGGACTGGAAACCAGGTGATCTGATCTTTGCCAAGATGAAGGGTTATCCACACTGGCCTGCAAGAGTGAGTATGAGGCCCAGCTCCAGTGTAGGACCTGTACAGAATATCTGAGGGGCAACTTTTACCCCCACTTTATAAAAATCGGAGTATTTACGAAAGTTTGGAGGCGTTATCAAAAAGCAATTATGCATGAAGTTGATGTGAAATCAGTACAAATTAAAACGCTATTATTTTGTATTTTTATGGTGCAGAGCTTTTGTTTGAGTGTGTGTTAAAGACAGACATGTAAATAAATGAATTCAATCAAAGTATGACTTAATATTATTTTATGTGACTGATGTAATGATTGTAACCAATATAATATACAATTGCTTAATGCTGCAAGTGCACAAAGAGCAATGAGCTTTAATTGTTAAAAATATTTAGACATCAGAATGTGAAAAAATATGAACATTTTTAAATCATATTATAATATATTAAACTCACTGTGCTTTGCATTTAAATGCATGTGCAAGCACCCATCCAGGAAGGGAGGCTAATGAACCACATCCACCCCCACAGACATTAACCACAAACAGACACAGAAATGTTTTCCGTTTGCTTTTAAATGTGGATTTTGTCTTTCATGAACCATCACTATCCTTTCTGTATCAGATCGATGAAGTCCCAGACGGAGCTGTGAAGCCGTCCAATATCAAGTTCCCCATCTTCTTCTTTGGCACTCATGAGACGTTAGTAACCAACAATCTTTGTTATTTCTTCTGGTTTGATGGTGAAAGCGGTTAGTTTTATTATTTTTAGTGTAATTAATTTGTTATTTAAGAGGTTTTACATTACATGTATTCACCTATGCTGAGCCACTGTTTTCTATTGAAGGTGTTTCTTTACATGCATAAATATATGATGAGCAGCTGAATAGAGTTACTTGGTCACAGTAAACACACACACACACCACATTTTTTATAGTTCAAAAATTTTAAATAGACATTCTGCATCATCTTCTTTCACACAGAGCGTTTCTTGGCCCGAAAGATATCTTCCCGTACCAGGCCAACAAGGAAAAATACGCCAAGCCCAACAAGAGGAAAGGCTTCAATGAAGGATTGTGGGAGATTGAGAACAACCCAAAAGTTGAGCTCACAGCACCAAAGGTACACGCTCCTCCTTTCTGTCTCCTCCACGGACGGTTTTCAGTGTTTACTCTCCAGACGTCGGCCTCAGACTCAGATCCTGATGTACCTCCTGAGTTAGACACTTTCATTTTGAGTGCGCATGTGTTTAATTTTACCCTAATTTTAGATTTTTATTAGCTTTAGGATGTCAAAAGTTTTTTTTCCCCAGGTAAACAAAAACTAGCATTACATCATTGGGGTCCAAGTTCTGCCAAAGAAAAGGGTAAAAAAAATAGCAGCCACTGTTTGCTTTTGCAGCTTTAATACTTAATACTGAGTGTGTTAATGTAAAACTCAACCCTTCCAGCAGATTCATCACATTTCAGGGCAATTTTAGCCTGATTAAGCAAAGTTACTTTTCGATGTTTTTTGTTCAACACCCCGTTAAACTGTTGTTACTTGTTTACAGCCGGTTGCTCCTGAATCTTTCCCTGCAAAGGATTCTGACAGCGGCCCAGAAGGAGAGGAGGAAGCGGAGGACAAGGGGACTAAACCCAAGGTAGGCTTCTGCTCTCCAGCTCCGTCCTTCACCAGTAAATAATAAAAACACAGTCGCTTCACTGCATTGACATGCTACTGGTTTGTTCCTGTGTTGTCAGCTTCTTTCTTCTTTTGCTGTTTTTCTGGTCCTTCTCTAATGTGTGTCTGCTTCACACTGAGTTACATTTCAGTGCAGGCCGTAGCGTCCTGACTCAACAGTTTCATTTTGTTTGATTTGAAGGCTACGATTAGTGTGTGGAACAGAAGGACACTCGCTAACTTTTCTCCCTTTCAAGACTCGTTCACCCCACCACACTGCGTCCTATGCTGTGTCTTGGGTGCATTTAGGTTCCAGGAAGTGAGGCTGAGCAGGAGAAAGAGAATGAGGAGGAGGAGGAGGAGTTGGAGGAGGAGGAGGAGGAAGGGTCTCTGATGTCTGAGCAGGGTCCTCAGAACCAGGATGTACGTACTTTGCATGCTGGGATTCCATAAATGGGCGCAGGTCGCCTCACCCCCTCCCCACGGGAAAGCATGTGACACGTGGTGGTTTTTTTCAATCGGTGGTTTGTTTCTGTTTGACTTCTTGTCGGCGGCCACAAACTTTGCTTGGTGCTTGATGTTTTGATTAGAGTGCCTGGTGTGGGTTTTCTCTGTTACATGATTATTTGAGTAAACAGCCCCTGTGTTGCCGCTGATAATGATATGTAAGGTTAAATCTCTGGATCACATTGATTTAGATTTGGGACTTTGTGTGTGATGATAACAAAAGTAATAGGAGTGTGTTTTCTTCTCTGTTTTACCTCTTTGAGAAACACCCCAAAAACTTACTTTATCACTTTCCATTTCCTGCCTTTTCCTGTCCACATATTCACCAAACTACTGTTTGCAATGAGTTGACGTTGTTTTGTTTCTGCATGGCTTTCTGTGTGCTCTGGAGACAGGTAAGGCGTGCCTCGGTTCATCTATCTATGTCATTTGCTCAGGATGAGACAGACTCTTCTTTTTTCGTCCGTTGTTTTGACATTTTACTGTGCTGTCTCTGCAGTATTTTAGTATTAACCTGTGTCCCAATTCACATAACAAAAAAAAAAGTTAAATTTAAATGAAGTCAGTTTGATTGACAACTACAATCTGTCCAGTGAAAGCCATTTGTTTTCTAAGCCAAAAGAAAAATACTTATTTTCATTTTAAAACAAAACTGTTCATAATGTTTGATTTAAAATAAAATGTAGTTACACGAACTGTACAATCTTAAACATAGGTATATACAGTGTATATATACTATTTACAATCAGTGGGAATGGGATTTGGACACAGCTGGCACATTTATTCCTGCACCGTGTGATATCACAGGTAGCCACTAGATGGTGCTGTTGATAAAAAAACTGCCTCCTTGACATGTATACCTGACTTTTGCTTTAGCTGCATTAAAGAGCACTGCAAGGACAGTTTGGAAAAGTAGGATCGTACACTGAAAATTAAATTAAACAAAAGTTGTCGCATTTTAGGGATCGACACAGAAAGAATCCACAGATGCTCCGAAACCCAAGAGAGGGCGAAAGAAAAAGGTTGGTTATATTTTTGAATTCATATGTATATATAATCTATAAGAATTACTTGCACAATGTTGCCTTTTCTGCACAAATCAAAACTATTAAAAAACCGTGCTGCTCTTTTATTTTTATTCTGATTTTAATTCCCATATTTAAAAAGAATCAACATTTCATTGTAATTTTCTTCTATTTTATGTTTTGTTTTTTGATGACTTGTATTTATTAGTAATTTAATACTCTTTATTTCTGTTCAGCACCAAAAACACCCACAAGTAAATTCTTTGCATGTGAAAACCTACTTTAAATTAAAATGTCTGTTATGATGTGAGGTGGTTTGTGGGAAACATCTTATAAGCTGTTCTTTTTCTAGAGTGATGCTGAGCAGGAGACTGAGAAACAAGATGTTCCTGCGAGTCCTGTCAGCCCCTCAGGTGAGTGATCTGTTGCTACTCATAGTGCTGTTTAAGTACATAAGGTACAATAAGATGGTTATATGCATAAAGAAACATATTGTATTGATGAATCGGAGGTTAGTGGCTCTGAATCAGATTTGATTTTGATGCAAAATTCTCATTTTGCATAAACAGGATTTATGGTGTGTGTGTGTTTTTGTGTGTGCACGTGAGCAGGTGCAGAGGTTCCGAAACGAAGAGGGAGGAAGCCCAAAAGCGAAAAGTTACTTTTGCTCCAGCAGCAGCAGGACCAGCCAGGATCAGGAAGTGAAATGTAACCACATGAAAGTGAACACACATTAAACAAATGAGCTGCTCCTGCAAAGAGGAAATATTGATATTATTATTTTCCATCATATGTTTGTTAAATTTGTACTCTCACATTTAGGGACACTGCCGAGTCAGACAGGAAGAGAAAGAGGGCAGCAGATGACAAGTCTAAGAGTGGAGAGGAGGAGAAGAGGAAGAAGGAGGACAGCAAAGGGAAGGAGGCGGAGGGAAAGGAGCCTGACGCCAAGAAGAGGAAGAAGGACGACAGCTCCTCGGGCTCCGACGACGAAGAGGCAGGCGTCCAGTATAACGTGATACCGCCTCTATTTTAATCATGTGATTAGTTAATAGATGCTTTCATGCACTCTTTTTGTGATTTCTTTAATTTGCAGAAAAACAAAGGCAGAAAGAAACACCAAAGCACAGAAACAGACAAAGATGTGCGGCGACGGAAAGCAGAGGAGATGAGAGAGTAGGTATACAAACGTGCCAGAGACTAAAATCACGTCCTTATATTGCTTATTCAGGTCTGATCAGCAGCCAACAGTCCAAAATGTATTTAAATCACAGTTATATGGAGAGAAAAGTGGAAATTTAAGAAGAAATAACCAGAAAATGTTACATTCAAATTATCCTAACTGGAGAAATAACTTAAAATAAACTGGAATTTAAAAATCTACATTATTTGTTATATAACATCTTCTCATATTGACACTATTTAAGATATAAAACCATCATTATGAAAAGAATAAATCTATTTTTCTTACAACGTGTGGTTGTTCTGTCTTGCAGGCCGAACAAAGACGATGGGAAGAAAAATGAGGAGCGGGCAGGAGCAAAGAAAAAGGGTGAGTGCTGGAGTTCAAACATAAAAATCTAGTTGGGTTTCCTGTGTACAACATGTGATACAAGAGGTTTCCACAAGAGGGCACACCAGAGAAGTCAGACCCTATAGAGCTACTGGATTTACAGGATGAAAATAACACTGCAGGGACTTACTGTATTGTGAATTTTGAAATCATGGCAAAAAAGTGACAGCAGGGACATTGTAAATGGTATTTAAGGCCCTTAAACCGTCCACATCATGAATCTTCAGAGCTCTTCAATTGCAGAAAGCCGTTTTAGTAAGTGATCATTCTTAAGACTGGATTCATGTGCTGTTAAAAATCGTAACTTAAGTTCATAGTGTTTTAATTTCTCGCTTCTTTTTCCACAGAAATGTCCACTGACTTGAAGCTCCAGCGACTGCACAGTGAAATCAAGATTTCACTGAAAATTGACAACCCTGTAAGTTATGCTGACCACGGTCAGATAAATCTCACTCTAATACAAATGCGTCTTCCCTGACAACTTTACAAATCAGTTTGATAGTTTAGTGCTGATATATACAATGACAAAAGTCTCCCACTCTGCTGAGAGCTGAGAGCCGTACAGCATCGCTTCCATACATTTACATAGAATTTATCTTTCCAAGATCTACTTAGAGATTTCATGGCAATGTTTCATGTGTCCAAGAATCTCCAGTGTTCCTCAGAATCAGAATCAGCTTTATTGGCCATATGTATCGACAAATTATGTTGTTTAAATCTGCTGCGACATACATTAATTAAAAAAATTGTACAAAGACAATATGTTTCATGTTTAAACTGATAAACGTTTGTTTTTGTAGCTTTTAAACAGTTTTTTTAGATGATTTAAAGGCTGGCAGTTCTGTATTTTCTTGTGTTCATTCATCTGATCGCTTTGGAAAATGGAAGACATTAAATAATCAAAACATCCAATCAAAGTGAAAATGAGCAGCTGGTTAAAATAAAAGTACATTTATATACTGATCTGTGGGTGTAATTGAATTCTATAAGCTTTATTTTTTGTAATTACATTCATGGTAATAAGA
Source organism: Serranus cabrilla (assembly GCA_903364295.1). NCBI lineage: Eukaryota > Metazoa > Chordata > Actinopteri > Perciformes > Serranidae > Serranus > Serranus cabrilla. The sequence goes on from CAFUXE010000196.1 coordinate 443,176, forward strand.
TGTGATGATAAAGGCTTCAAAGAGTCTGGACAGTTTTGGTTTAGGAGCCTTGAAAGTGCTTGAAATTCACTCTTAAAAAGCTGTACAAACCACGGCTACACTTCGTTCCACATACATAAGAAAAAACTGATCATTATAATATATTTTTTCAATGAAAATAAAAGTAATAATGCAGAAATGATTGTAAATGCATGCATCCCTCGTCCACATCTGTTTCTCTTGCTCCCACGCCCTCACCAGGACGTGAAGAAGTGTTTGGAGGCTTTAGATGAGATTGGCGCCCTTCAGGTGACGACGCAGCACCTGCAGAAACACAGCGAGCTCATCGCCACGCTCAAAAAGGTAAACCCACTCATCCAAAACCTGTTCCAAGTAGGACCGCTCCAAGCCCCACAGCGAAGGCTTTCTGCACACTTTGTTCAGGGTTAATGCAAGTTTTTTACCCTTCATACAGATCCGCAGATTCAAGGCCAGTCAGGACATCATGGACAAAGCCACCATGCTGTACAACAAGTTCAAGAGCATGTTTCTGGTCGGAGAGGGCGACTGCGTGCTCAGCCAGGTGCTCAACAAGTCTTTAGCCGAACAGCGGCAGCACGAGGAGGCCAAGAAAGGAGCGCTGAAGAAAGTGGAGCAAGCCAAGGAAAACAACCCAGGTAATATTTATTATAGATAGTAGACAGATATTATCGGCCCTATCAAAAGCCTGTCAGTATCTGTGTATACTGTCTGATATGTGCTGCTGGTAATTGTTATGAACAACAAAGATGTTTATTTAGCTATTTCTTTTATTCCTTTTTAAATTTTATTTTCTATAGAATTTGCTGACAATATAACACATTGTTTGTATATTGTATAACAATGTTAAATATTATTTAATAATCTAAAAGTTTTATGTTTTGAGAAAATAGCTCTCTGGGTACATTTGCTAAGTGGTGAAAAATCTGTGCACAATCCACATTAAAAAGGTACATTTTCATTCTAGCTAAAAAAAAAAAATGCAATATCGGTTATCGATAACTTTCCCCGTTTATAATCGGTATCACCGCGGTCTCAAAAAACCCATATTAATCGAGCTCGAGTCCATTTTTTTTTTATCACTAAATACAGACAGACAAAGATGTGTAGATACAAGCATATTTAGTGATTTTCTCATTCAGTAAAGTACCTCAGAATTGTAGTTGAATACATAAACTTAGTTACTTTCAACCCCTGTTGTTATAACACCTCCGATCAGTCTGTGCAACACACTTTTAGTAAATCTGCTTTTTTTTTATTTCACTGGAGCTTCTTGTCACTTCTTGCTCACAGTTCAATTCAGCTTGAAATCTGCAGCTGATATTTTCATTTTGTTTCATAACACAGCTCTTGGAACACAGACATCTGATAACACACAGGCTTGGTATAGGCAGGATATTTCTTTTCCCATGCAAGTGATTCTAAAAGGGATAAACAAGCATTTTACATGACTTTTGTTGGATAATACAAATATGCTTTATATGCACAAAATGTGTCAAACTGTGCAGAGCTGTAGTGGTGCATTCACATGCTCTTTGGATGGTCTCATATCCAGATTTAGGAAGTTCTTTAACATCACTCTGACAGCTGTTTCCAGTATTTGTATGAAAACTGATCAAGTAAGCCGTTAAATATGATCAGAAAGCGAATTGTTCCATTTTTTCTGACACTACTTGAATGCATCACAAATGCTTTATTTCACAGTGTCAAAAAAAGTAGAAATTAATTTGTGTGACCACCCCATGATTCGGATCGGATGTGCGTCAAAGTTCCGTTGGTTCCTTCTTGGCTCATGCTGCACCCTTCACAACTGTTCATGAAAATTGGGTCAGTAGTTTCATAATCCAGCTGGCAGGCAAACCGAACCAAATCAGGAAGTATTCAATCAAAGAAAAGAGCAAAATAGGCTGACAGTGTTTGATGCTGAACTTTTGATACTTTCCAGAACTGAATAATTAATGGAGATGAGTTCTCATTGTAATGAATGAGAGCTGCTGCTTAATGCATCATACATTATAATAAAACATTTACAATAAGAATAGCTGATTATCCATATTCATGAGTGATGGTTATTCTTGTTGTATACAAATGTTCATGACATGAACTGAGAGTTAAAACCCCTTTTGCAATACTGCTGTAAAGATTTTCAACCGTTACACCGTCTCTGCTTTTGTCCCTCAGAATTAGATGCGATACTGATTTCAGAGGGGAAAAATGTATTGATTACCAATATGGTGG
>CAFUXE010000196.1:446780-477133 GCA_903364295.1 Serranus cabrilla
TGCTCTATTGCTGCCATGAAACTGTGACCAGAAACAACTTAGGTACAGAAAAGTTTACAAAACTATGAGGGTGTAAAATTAAAGCAAGCCCTTACCCCAACTGCTCCAAAATTCATGTTTTATCTCGTCCTGCTGCTGTAAAGTGATTGAAGCTCAATCAAGGAAGGTTGGGAACATCAAAAAGAAAACCATTAATTGTGAAATGTAAAGTCTGCTTATAAAGTGATGCATTGGGGGCATAAAGTTCACAATATGACGTCACACAAACTATTTAAGTGACACTCCCACACCGCCGTTCAACCCTGCACTAATCCCTGCATCACCTGATTGGCTGTGAATGTAGCTTTGTACACTTACAGAATAAAAGCCACACCATACAACCATGAAGATCAAATAAAATTGGCATTTTCCTGTAATTTGCACTGGGATGAACCCGTGGTGAATTCTCTCCTGGTTCCTACAGAAGACGTTCATCTTTTCAAAAGATCAAAAAAAAATGTAAACGGGGTCAGGCGTTTCCTAAATATGGTGGGTATTTTAGCAAATGATATTCAAACCACAAAAACTGTTTTTTTCCGGGACTATTTTAAGAGGTGGATGAACACACATCCAGGGTAGTTATTAGTTACAGCATCAGTACGGTGTGTTTGAGATTGACTCCAGGCCAGTTAAAGGCATATCTGTGTATATGGGGTCTGACATGTGCATTTGTTATTATAATTATTATTTTTAAATAGTCAGCAATTGACTGAACAGTAATGATGTTTATTTAGCTATTTTTTTCCTTCCTATTTATTCTTTATTTTCTCCTTTATCATTTATAGAATTGGCTGACAATGTAATATATTGTTTGTATATAAATTAATATTTAATTATTTTTGTATTATTATTTTTAGTTTTATGCTGTCTTGAGTACAGTACAACAGAATAGTGTGAAATTGGTGCACAATCTACGTGAAAAAGGGTCTATCTTTATTCCGGTTAAAAAAAATAACTTGATTTTTGATATTTATCGATTATTGATTAATTTCCCCCTTCTAAAATCAGTTTTGCATCGGTCTCAAAAATCCCATATTGGCCGGTCTCTACTAAAGAAAGTGTCACCCAGTGAAACCACGTAGCTCCCATCACTGTCTTCACCTGTGTGTGTCTTCTTTTTGACTGCAGTGCCCCAAAAGCGCAGGAAGAATCCACTTGAGCGTCCTACGCCGCTGAACAAAAGAAGATAATTGCTGCTGTACTCGGACTGGGCTGACCAACTCTGATCTCCTGTCCAGTTCCTTTGTAATGACTGATCACTGGTTTCCAGTTTACTGACCGTTCCCGTCGGCGTTGCTGCTTAAAAGTTTCAGTACATCCACCCCTGAGATAAAGACTGACTGCGTATTCTATTTTTTTACTTTGTGTAATCTTTTCCTCGTCCCACAGCTGTGGAGTTTGACTAACAATGACTGTGTAAAGAGGAAGAACTTGTAGATCTGCAGCACTTAGATCTGCATGAGCATGCTCACAGAGCTGAGGTTAGAGGTCCTATATTTCAAATAGAGTAGGTGGTTTTACTTGTACTCCGTCATTTAATTCGCATTTAAATCATTTATGACATTTACAGAATCATCAGTTTGATTTTAATCCACTTACTGAGACAAGTGCAGGTTTAGTCGTAGTTAAAGCACCGTTACCATGTTAATTATACTGGCTACATTAACAAATCAAAAGATTAACAGGAAACAGGAAATCTCAAAAGTTTGCCAAAGTTTATTTTGCCAAGTTTTCTCAAAGTCTGTTTTAAAAGTGTTGTTTTTAACGTAGATGTAAATAAGAGTATTTTTGTGCCTGTCTGATGACCTGTTTAAACATCCAATAATAAAGTAGTACATACATGTATAGTACTCTGGTGTCTTTTTGATTCTACAGAAATAATGCAGTAACCTCATAAATTACTGTTGTGGTTGTAGAGAAGTCTGTCATTTTTATTTTTTATTTGCTCCATTAGCTACTTCTTGATAGCATCAATTTCCTCAATAAGCGTCTTACGATGAGGACGAATGATGAGGATTAACTTATTTCACAAGAGATTTCTGTGTTTTTGGTTGTTCTGACCGCTGGATAAAAGGCCTCATTATACGCAACATTTTAATTAAAGTTTCATGACCTGCTACCAGGCTGCTGTCAATTAAATCTGATCAAACCCCACAGCCTGATCAAAACAGTACTAATGAAGTGACCATTTGACTGTTTGGCCCAATTCCAATGTCACAGACTTTAAGGTGTTGCCCCACAAAGTTAGAGAGGTCGGTCCCACTATCAAATCAGCAAGTGAATGAGGCCTGGTTTGCAGACATTTTAAACCCTTCATGCACACTTCCTGTAAGGTCGCATTTCTGCATAAATGGCTGAGAGAACCACCAAAAGTTAAAAAACAAGGGTGCTGGGACAAGCCTTGAAGTGTAAAAAAAGTAATATAAAATCCTGGCAAACAAGTTGGATTTGTACATAGGTGTTGACAGCAGCATATTGAAATAAAAACAGAGGAATGCAACTCCTCAAAAGAAGTTTGGAAACATTATGAGCAATATTCTGCTTTTGGTATTCACTCCTGACCTTCAACTCCTGGTTGATGGGGTGGAATGCCATCCCACAATAAAATGTGGCTCAGGATGGTGCCCAGCATGAGGAGGAGGTGCCCAGCTGTTGTGGTCTCTGACCGTGTAAAAACGGTCAATATGTGTTGTTTTTCCTTATTACTGTGGGAGAGTGCAATCATGCAATCCACCAAGCAACTCAAAACAAGAATGAATACCAACAGGAGAACACTCTCCCAACACACCTGATTCAAATGATCAAGATCGTTATCAGGCTTCTGCAGAGCTCGGTGATGAGCTGATCATTTGAATCAGGTGTGGTGGAATAGGGAAACATCTAAACCATGCAGGATAGTGGCCCTCAAGAACCAGGATTGGGCACCCCTGTTATAAGGTAACTAAACAGGTTTTCCAACAATATAAAATACAATACCAATTGGTATTATTAAAAGGGAGAAATGACAGAAATAATGTAACTTTTTTGAGTTTATTTACGATATTATGCCTATTTTTTTCATTAACCGTGCCTTTAAAAAAATGTGCCTCTCATCCAGTCAGTAAGGTAAAAGCCTGGTTCCTTGAATGCCATAAAATTAAGTACAAACCCACATTATCAATGGCTTAGAGGTTTGGAATTGGGCTTGTAACCACAGGATCACAAGTTCAAATCCCTGGTTGACAGGTCAATGACTGAAGTGCCCTTGAGCAAGGCACCCTACCCCCACCCCAGCTCCCTGTGTGCAGCAATGTGCAGCCCACTGCTCCTTAGTGTGTTCAAGCAAAGGATGAATTTTCACGTTGGTGGATTAATAAAGTAGTTACACCAGGTAACATCAGTTATGAAGATTCAGGGCTAAAAGTGTAACTGCTTCCCCAAGTCTGAGCCAAATGCTAAAAGTGTGTGAGGAACCATCTGAAGAAACTCACAGCCCAGTGAGACACATTTTGCAGTAAATATTACTGTTTATTTCCAACAAGACAGTCTGTAAATTCAAAGCATCATTTTCCAAAACGGTTTCTTTTTAAACAAAATATACACACATTGATCAAAACATTTCTTTCTGAAATATAAAACATTTAACTGTATTATACAGCATTAAACCAGTGACGTGATCCAAAGGAAAGCATTAGTTAAATGCACCGCGGTCAACATAAGGATAGGCCAGGAACTCTCCCAGCTTGTTGCCGTCGGCGTCGTAGTGCAGCATCCGGAAGCATTTGTCACAGAAGAGGCACGGGTGACTGGGAGCAAACTGGTCGTTGGTTGTAAACCATCTATAAAAACGAAAAGGGTGTTAAACTTTACTGCTCTAGGATACAAAAGCTGTTTATATACTGCTGATTTATACATACCTTCCTATGTAGATGTGGCAGACAGCACACTTTTGTGTGAGGACTCTGTGCTTGTGTGTGAGAAGCGGATACAGCTTCCTGTCCAGGCAGTCGTTCTTGTGGCTCAGTCTGTAATAGAGGTACCACATTTACTACAAGTGTCTCGCACAGATTTGTCTCACATTTGTGATCTGGATAGCTTCTTTCAGGCAAACAATAAATCCGCTCAGGCATCACCACATGTATTAGTTCTGTAAAGTCTTGTGAGAGCAGTCAAATCCTGTCTGACAACGAAGTGCTTTATCTAAAAAAAAGCTTGTAGCAAGAACAGAGATCCAGAGAGCATCATGTTGCATGCCACATGCTGAAAAATCACACCACCATATATAATTGTTGTAGTAGTACAGTTTGATTAGGTAGAGGGCATGATCAGGGGTTTGATCGAGACATTTTTCATACCAGCATGTGCTTCTTACTCAGAACAAGAATCTAATTCATGATTAGAAGCAACAAGATGAAATGACTCTCTAAGGTTGCATCTGTAGTCTCATGTTGCAAGTTTTACAAATACACATTTAGGTGTTTCTGATACTGGCAGAACAGCAGGGAAAGAACATTTACATTATTGAGATGAGCAAACAAATCAAGGTGGACAGAAGTGTGTTGAGGTTTGACTAAATACATTATGGATGTCACTTTTTTTGTCAATATTTCTATATGACAGATGTGAAATTATGTATTAGTCAAGCTTTAATTTCACAAAGGTCACCCTGCGGGTGGCGCTAGAGGAAGAGCCGAAGATTAACCAGATTCATCAGGATTCATCCTCTGTGGGAAATGAGTCTCTGTCCCAAATTTTGTGTCAATCCATCTTATACATGTAGAGATATTTCATTGGAAATTGACATACTGACTCTGAATTATAAGTCAGTAGGATAAATAACCACAATACCTAATTCAGAAGATATTTTTGGCATGTTTTGCTTTTCAGTGTGTCTGCTGCAATCACACTGGTTCATTTTGCTTTTCTAATCAAATTTTAAAACATTTTTCAGCCCCATTTTCAACCGTGGTATCGGGAACCCAGGAACTTCAAATTCTAAATGAAGTAGTTTTACTTGAACTACAGTATGGCCAATCTCACGGAATTTCACAGGTATTGTTATCGACTACTACACATCTTGAATTGTGACATTCTTATACAAGATACTAATTACCAAGAATATGAATATAAATATGAAAAGACACTTTAAAACAACAGAAAAGACAAGTAAAGTAAGGGTAGTAAAATAATTCTGTATCACATAGCCACACAATATATATTATGTGTGAGAGTAACAAATAAACTGCATCACATGAGTGAAAAGCTGTTAAACATAATGAGAAAAACACACAGCACTGACCGGACGTCTGTGATGATGACCATATGTTCACAGTCTCCCTGATGACAGTAGAGGTACGGGAAGCCCACTTTCACTTTCAGATCCTCAAATCGTGTGTCCTCCATCTTGGCCTGAGTGTAAGGTGGGAAGTTGCGGGACTTTGCCCATTCAATGGTAGTCCTGCATCGTAAACACTCAGAGGTTACACCATAGGATCATCAAAGATGCTCATGTTCATTTTTAAACTTAAATGTAACATTAAACTACTGATATCTGGTAACTTTTATGCTAATCTGTCTCCAACCTTGATTTTTAAAAAGTCGGGATGTTGTCTTGAATGCAAATAAAACAAAGTGTGGTCATTTGACTGTACAAATACAATATATTTACTCTTTTAAAACCCACCTGCCCAACAGCAGGTAGGTGAAGGGGTCGGGTTCCAGCCACATGCTATACAAACTACAAGGTGTTAACTTTTAAATAAAGCCTCATAAATCCATTTTGGCCTTCAGGTATAAGCCTTGGCTCCAAAACTGTGAATTCTCATTTTGTTTTTAATGACCTTTCACAGAGCATCCCAATTTCTCTGGAATCGGGGCTGTAATTCTGAGAACACTACTTCCATCCCACAAGTTTTGGCGTAGTTAAAAGTGTGAGTGAAAGTGCAATGTTCCGCCTAAAACTCTTCTAGGAACTGAAGTCTGATTATTTATTTTAGTAACTGGGCTGTAACTCCAATTAGCAAAGCAATCTTGATCTGAACAAAAATCACAAGGAGTCAATAAATATCCTCTGAAACAAAGTCTTTGTTCATGCTGACATTAGTAACTGTTTGTTGTGTTAACAACAGCACTACAGTGGCATTTCGACATTTTTTGTTTTCAAATAAAAGTATTTTAGTTGGACTTTAGAGTTCATGGTCTGCTCTTCAGTGTGTGCCTATAGATGCGTGACATAAGGCATTTCGATGAAGGTTTAAGGTTCGTGACTTTATGGAAAAGGTTTAAAAGAACGGCACATTTTTCTTACTCATTCTGGTTGCCCACAAAACCACAACATTAATTTAATGAAAACATATTTCAATAACATTATGATTACAAATATTGTTATGCTATTCTGGTTAGTGTGAATGGTTCAATTTTGGAAACATTTTAAATGGGATTTTGATCAAATATCTTTATTTTACACTTTGACTCGGTTATTTTTCCTTACAGAAGCGTCTGTTGCACATGATGCATTTGAGGACTAACAGAAATTAGAATATCCCAAGATAACTCCTGATATATAGTGGGATTTTTGTGATTTTTTCCAGGCAAACTGTTTCCTCTGGCTTCCAGTCCTTATTCTAAGCTAAACTAATAACCTCATGGCTGTAGGCATCAATCCTCTCATCTTAGAGAGAATGTCATTAACAGACAAAGGAATTTCAGTGAACCACCAGGCAGCTAATTACAGGGAGAGATTATCTTAACCAATCACTCAACTAATCAGCAGGTAAAACTTACATGCTGATGTCCTGACACTCCGGAAATCGCATGTCATTATAGAAAACTCCTTCGAAGAAAAAGAAAGCCGACTTGTAATGATCCTGAAACACAAAACATGAAAAAAATCATCTTGGGCGGAGCACAAATATAGACAGAACCAATACCAAAAAATACTTTTAATATATATTTTTAAATTGTACCTAAAATTATGTTCACAGTTAGCTTGCAATTTCAGATTATGAAATGTAGGTTTTCTCACTTTACTGATGAACTCTGGCGCCATGTCTGGTGTGTTGCTGAACTCCCCGCACACTTGCAAGTCGCTGACACAGCAAATAGCGTCCCTGAGGTCCACCAAGCTGTGGGAGCCCGTCATCAGCAGAGTTATGTGGGGTCTGATATAGGCAAACTGAGGAGGAATGGAAGTAAAAAAAAGTCAATATAACGGAGAATTACATTTTGTCAAATTTGGAGGGTTGCTGGCACCCTGTGAGGAAAAAAGCTCACCTTCTCAAATACAGCTGGGTAGTAAATGTTGATGGTGAGAATGAGTTCTCCTTCAGGAACAATGTCAGTCACTTCCTCTGGTTTCCTACCAAGAGTTAAACGCACCTGGAAATCACAGAACATATATAGTATTAAGATAGGAGAAAGGTTACAAATGTCCAGCACCTCCTCTGTCCCACAGCGGACCTACCAGTTCATCCGCGTAGAGATCGTGTCTGTTCTTGCTGACTTTTAGAGCAGCTCTGTGGTCTTGTTTCTTTTTTCTTTGTCTGTTAAAAGCAAACCACAAAGCATTTGATTTGTTTACATGTTGTTGGTTTATCTGAGACGCAATATAAGTTGTGTAATGGAGTCATACATCAATGTTTTCAGTGTTGGGTCTGGAGGAACAAGTTCTGGATCGGGCTGCTGATCCTCAGGGTGGCAGCGGAGCGAATCAAGACTTAAAATAAAAATAAGAAAACAAAGTCATGTAAAGAGTTTGCAAACATGATCAATACTGACAAAAGGAGATTTTAGCTAACTAAAAAGTACAATCTCCTTGTTCAATGTACTGTATCACAGTAAGCAATGTGTACTACTGTACCGTTCTACTATTAATAATTAATTGTAAAACAATATCAGATACATAAAAGTTGTAGTTTTGGTATTTGTATGGCCTTTTTTTTTGCTATCTGTTGGTCCGTTTCTTTACTTTCAGGTTCAATTACCTCCTGTCTAGATGTGTAGGAAGAATAAGTAAAATGGATAAGAGAAATCAGCTCATATATAAGGCAGGTGAAATGTAAGTAAGGAACCACGTATGTAAACAAATAAGATGCAAATATAAAAGATGACCTCATGTAAAGCAGTTGGTGATCTCACAATGCAGGTAAAATGAAAAATAAAAGAACAAATAACTTAAAACTGTTAAAAATGCTAAATATAAAAGTGAATATTAAAAATAATGATTCAAACAAGTAATGACAACATAATTTGATACGTCAAGTATATTTTGAAGCGAATACCTTTGCAGTTACACTTAACGTAACTTGTAATAGAGTAACGTTAATTCAACACAGCAAACGTTACCTTAGTAGGCAACGTTAACGTTACTTCTACAATGGATACTTAGCCAGTGAAGTTCATTCTGATACTGTGTTTTGTGATGTTTTATAAACTTTGTTACAAAAGAGAGGCAAGAAAAGGAAAGAGCAACTAGAAGAAACATTTTTATGGGACACAATTAAAGCTTTCTGTGTGAAAACGGTGAAATAGTTGCCAAACGTTAGCTAACTTGGCTAACCTGCAGATGGACTTGAGGTCTGCCATGGTCTCCGCACTGACCCCCATCTCTTTAGCAAACGTAGCATCAAACGTGGACTCGTCTTCCTCCTGGTAGGAGTAGAGACTCGGCTTCAGTGTTTTCAGCCATTCGTTTCTGAAAGAGCCGATATGAAATACTTTGGAGTTAATATCAGTGTATTCATATTCTGGGATGTTGCTGCTCGGCTCCGTCGCCATGTTTCCTTAAATGACTACCTCTGAGCGGAGAGGATCATGGGTAATGTAGTTTTTACGAACAAAAGCATCAGGCCGTTGTGGAGGAAAATATTTCCTCTTTGTATATTTCCATAAATATGAAGATTTCTATTTAATTATTCATTTCCATGTAAAAAAAAAAATAAATAAATAAAATTTGTTTTTTTAACTTTAAAAAAAATATAAAATGAACTTCTGTACTGAAGAGCAGCAAGCTATTACAATTGAATTCGATATATAATATATACTATGGTAAGAGGGTAATACTTGAAAGTTGTACAGTAACCATATCACAGACATCCTATTAATATTTTTTTTAATAAATACAATGCATATTAAATGAAATGTGATAGATTCGATTAATTTATTTCACGAAAAGCATTGAAATGTATCCATTTTTCATGATTTTTAATTTCCTGATTGCAAATCAACAATGACCCCTTAAACAATCCCTATAAGTTCCAACTATTAGTTCACATTATATTCTTATGTAATCTTATGTGATTTATCAATGCTAATATATTAACACCATATGGGAGGTACGAGAAGTATAATAAATAAATATAATAATAAATAATGTATTTATGTATTTTTCTCTTATTGCATAACAGACGGAATGGAAAATCCACTCCAATGTCATTGCACAGACAATGCACAATCATATTGTTTTTGATAAGAAAGTATAAATGAACTGCATGCATTTCATGATGTGTCTGTTATCAGTGTCGTTTTAGGTTTGTTTTAGGTCAAACAGAATGACGTGTTTCACAGTGACGGAGGCTGGCCACACTGGCATTTCTTTAATCATTTTTTTTTTATATATTTGACTGATCAAGAACTGCTTGTGCAGACATTTTTTTAAAACCAATGCTAATTCATTCAGATCCTTTCTATGGCGTGCATTTAAAGTAATAGCGTCACGAAGAAGCCTAAAACAGTCGATTGTTGAGCAGCAGTGGGAATGACAAAACCACCAGAAATAAATAGTTAGGCAGGGACAGCATCACATGGATGCAGATCAGACCAGAGATGGAAACCAAATCTACGTAATACATCCCTTGTGCTGTCGAGGGGAGCTACACCACTATTGAATGGAGCAGCTCGAGGAATCCGTCAAATGGCAATTTGTGATGGTGATGCTTCTCCTAGTCCGAACCAATGTCTTCTTTTCACAATTTTCATACAGTTTGTCTTATAATTGTTTATGGACTGAAGAAGTATGATTCAATTATTCATTCAAAATAAATACATCCATTCAGCAGAACTTTTTCTGCAGACATTTTTATCCACCTAAATTTTATTTAAATTATATTTAACTTATTTATTGACCTAATATAGACAGTTCCTGGTGTTCAGTTTCTTTTCCTGTCCTTGTAGTAGGAGTGTGTGTTTCTAATTCTGACATTATTTTTAAACTTTCAAACAACAGAATAACCAGTGTTGGTCTTCTTCTTCTTCTTCTTCTTCTTCTTCTTCTTCTTCTTCTTCTTCTTCTTCTTCTTCTTCTTATTATTATTATTATTATTATTATTATTATTATTATAATTACAATTATTATTATTATTATCATAGCATTTACCTTTTGAACTACAAAAAAATTGTACACGTTTGTACGGTATGCATATAAAGAAAAGCAGAGAATAAGAATTAAAAAAAAATCAAAGTAGAGATTATTTTTATTCACCCGTGGTCACAATGACGTCCTTTGACGTGAACCGCGGATTTGTGGGCTGGATTTACAACTCTGGGCCACACCCGAATCTTCACCTTATAAATATCGCGGGAGGTCAAATTATCGTCTCGTTTGCAAGTGAAGAGGTTGTTTCCACAACACAGGAAGCAAAGACATCCACTCTCTTAATCAGCGACTTTTAGTGTAACTTCTTCTGATTTTACTCAAAATTCAGCATCAAATGGAGTCCAATTCACTGCAACAGGTAGGTGATGTTTCACTCCAACTCTACTCTCTGCTGTTTTTTTCCACCGATTTTAAAGCATTTTATGTCTCTTTAATTTAAATGAATCATTCATTTGCAAGAGGAAGAACGTGCATAAATATGTTCCTTTAATTCATCATGTTTAGAGATCAATACTGTGAACTTTTGGACATCCCCTGGTTAAAATACTGCTGTTTTTCCCCCCATCGTTTTATATAATGTTTTTTCTTTTTTTCTTTTTTTTCTTTTTTTTTTATAATCTTCATGTTTCACGTATTGGTACATTTTTATATGCACACCAATGTGCCAATGTGTGATTCTGGTAGGGCATGCTGACTGGGATATCACATTTGACTCTATTGGAAGTCATTAAAATAAGCAAAAAAATAAATCAAGTATTCAGGCAGGGTATCCTGCTCTCTTCCCACACACTTTTAAGATGACCAAACTCCATTTTCACTTAAAAACGGACTTAAAATTAGACTTTATTTCCCCCCTTTTTCAGGTGGACCTGAACCAAGCCAGTCAGGATTCAGTGTAAGTGGAACTATGCTTTTATCTTTTTCTTTTTTGTGCATTTCATTGGTTGGTGCAAATCATAAGCAGACACATATATACTTAGAAACTACAGAATCTTTTATACCTGCAAATGGGAAATCTGCTCACTGTAATGCACTACACACACACTAGAGGTCAGCAGATATATCCTGCTTCAATCCTATTCAATCTTCAAACTGTGCATACCTATATTTAAAGCCCTTGTGTTCATGCAACTTTTTCACAGGCAATACATTTTATCTATCATCTTACAAGACTGAGGAAGTAAAGCCTCTGGTCTGGGCTTCCCTGTTTTCATACTCCTATGTTCCCAAATACTTATGCATGACTTGATGACAGAGGGTTGTATAACTCTCATTCAAACAATGTTGGAACGACGTCTTCAAACTACAAAAACAGAATGTAATGATTTGTAAATAATTATTGATATATATGCAGTTGAAAACTGTAAATGTGATACATTTTGTGTTCAAACTGATACTTTTTTTTCTGTAAATATTCTGAATTTGATGCATGCAGTTGGTATTTATGTTTCAGTGTCCCAACTTTTTTTTTTTTAAATCTGGGTTTGACGTTCGTTTGATGTAGAAGCTTAAATAAATTTTCCAATCTATATCCAGATCATCAGGAATGGATTTAGAGGCTGCACTGAAGGAATGCTCCACCGCCCTCGACCTTTTTCTGAACAACAGGTTTTCTGATGCTTTGGCTCTCTTAAAACCCCGGTAAGTCCCTGACAATCTCCAGCTCACTCTCCATGTTGGTGTAAAGCTGTTCCACACTGCTGGTCATAGATTTTACTTCTAGGCATTTGTTAACTTTTTTTTTTTTCTAGCAAGAAATGTAATAGAAAAATTATGACCTGAGAATCTACAGCAACAAAAAACAACAACTATGATCACATCATAGACAAAACAAAACCACAGGGCCAAAACAGTATAAACAAACTGAAAATCTAATATAATGAATCTAATAAAATAAAACATATTTGGGAAATGTTTTAGTTTAAATATAGTGCCAGAAACCGACCATGCATGACATTTTTGTTTTTTCAAATCATTGTCTTTGTCTTCTTCAGGAGGAGTCAGAGCATGTACCATGCAATGGGCTACAGCAGCATCTTGGTGATGCAGGCAGGCATGACCTTTGAACCGAAGGACATGGATGCTGCCATGGAGTCGCTGAGGGAATCCCTCCAGACATGCCAAAAGTAAGGCTGAACACTGTGCATAATTAGTCAAGGATTTAAGTGCTCACTCCAACACAGTTAATTTGTCCCATGCATAAGAATTTATTGTTCAGCTCATCTTAAAGTGGTAGATTTCTTCCAAAATGTTGAGAATTGCAAGTTGTCTGAAGAATGATGGATGAATGGAGAGAACAGCCTTAACTTAAATATTTGAAATACCCACATGGCCAACAGCAGTTAAAAAGATGTTGGGAAAGCCATAAAGCAACTGAATAGGACAATCCCCCCTTGCCCTATGGACCAAACCCTGCCCTCAGGACATGAGAGGTCATTCCACTTATTAACTCAGGACATCAAAGGGAGCCAACCCTAAATTCTCCCAAAAGGTTGAGACACTGACCTGTTGAACTCTGTTTGTTTTTTCAAGTCAACCATAATATCCTGTTTCTCCTTGAACTTAGATTTCGGAAGAAAACTGGACTAGTGGAGACTTTAACCAGCCTCTGGTATAGACAACCAGCTGAAAACATGACAGAAGGTAAGTGACAAGAGTCCTCCAGACTTTCTGGATCTATGACAAAAAGGGGAGATGAGCCATGGTACAGAAGTGCTGACATGGACATACAGCAATCAGCTGCCAGGGACAGGAAAGTTTGATTCACCAAAGTCACAAAATAACACAAACTAAACAATTGAAACAGTGAAACTTTAAACTGATACTCTTTTTTTTAAGGGGGCAACGATACATTGCTTAGCTTCCGTATCGGTATTCCTGCAATCTACTAAACAAACTATGGACAAGTACCTTACACAACACCTCTTCAATAAATCCAACCTATCCCTTTAAAGTGCCAATTTAGTTTTGTTTTCTTTTATTTGCAATGAATACAACATAATTATACAGAAGCTGAACATGGTGTGTGGGAGTGTAATTGCACAGGTTGCGTGTGAGACAGACAATGAGAAGGTGCTAACATTTAATTAGAGTAACAGTCTTTTGCTGACTGCATGCTCTTGCAGGAGAAGACAAGTTGCTATAGTCCAGGCAGGAAGAGGAGTTAGAATATACATACTTAATCATGTATGATATCACTTTGTTGACGTATGAGAAGAGAGACAGTTAGACAGTGACTCATTTAGCCAGAAATTACAAGAATGAAACAACATCTGGATAAAGCCATAAATCCAATATGAGTCACAGCACAATAATCAAGTGTGGTTAGGCCTTTACATAAAAAGTATACTTTTTAATATAATGTGGTATATATCACCTATCTTTCTTGCTATATAGGCTGCTGTCAATATTACATTAGATTCTTTATTGTCATTGTACAAGAACATACAATGAATTTCAGGTCATAATAGAAAAATCGATTAAAAATAAATATCATTAATTCATACTCACATTCTACACATCAATTCAAGCATGCACCTGCATATTGCACCATACACTCATAGCCAACATATGCAGTTAAAATGGGATAAAAAGTACTTGTAGATATTATTGCACATGATACAAATTTACTGCAATATAATAGAAACTGTTCATAAATCTTGTGGTGCGTGTTTTGATGGATCTGTAGCATTTTCCGAAGGTTCAGCAGTTCAAACAGTTGATGGGCAGGGTGGAATGAATCTTTTAGGATGCTCTGTGTCTTCTGCATATCCCGTTCTCTTTTCTCGTTTTTTACCCAGTATGTGATGTTTGATTCTTGTTAACAGAGGAGATGCATGCAGAGCTGTGCTACGCCGAAGTTCTGCTGCAGAAAGCCGCTCTCACGTTCCTGGACGAGAGCATCATCGGCTTCATCAAAGGAGGGATGAGAATCCGAAACAGTTATCAGATTTACAAGTAAGAAGCCTGGATTTTACTGGGGACACTATGGAAAAGGGAATATTTAAGTATATTTTAAAATCTTTTGTCTTCTTAACCAGGGATTGCCAGGTCTTGGCCAATGTCGCAAAAGGCATGGAAAAAGAAAAGAGCACTCACATTCATTTTAGAGGTGGTGTCAACATGGGCATTGGATCATTTAATCTGGTGAGAGACTTAAACAGTGTTTTTTACCATATCTTATAGCCATGGTTTTGCTTAAAGCAGTGTATTAGTTAACTGAAATGTTGAAGTGAAAATAAAGGCTAATGAAATGTCTGAATGAACAGACTATTGTACCTTAACTGAAACAACTTTTTTCCTATCAGATGCTGTCTCTGCTGCCATCCAGAGTCCTCAGACTGATGGAGTTTTTAGGCTTTTCAGGAGACAGAGTAGGTGTCATCTGTCATGTTTTTCCCCCCAGCTAAACTCATTATATATGATATGATTATTAAATGATTCTTTGACATAAAAATACATTATTACTTATTTCCTTACAGGAATTGGGTTTGTCAGAGCTGAGAGAGGGAGCAGCCGGCAACAGCCTGCGTTCGATCCTCAGCACCCTGACTCTGCTGATGTTTCACCTCTACATAACAGTGATTCTGGGTACATTACATTTCTTCCACAAGATAATTTTTTTGTAGATAAGCAGCAATTTCTTCCTATTTTAGTGTTTCTTATGGTCAGAAAATTCCCATGCTGCTCTTGTTCCTTCCTCAGGTACTGGTGAGGGGAACCTTACTGAGGCTGAAGCTCTGCTGGAGCCCTACATTGAAAAGTTCCCAAATGTGAGTGCAGTTTTTTGCTGATTCTAACTTCTCTGTAAAATTGCAGTGTAATGAATTAATTTGAGTCTTGTCCACAGGGAGCCCTTATTCTTTTCTACATTGCAAGAATTGCTCTGCTCAAAGGAAACTTCACATTTGTGAGTACAGATAATAACTGGTCGAACAGAATGTGTCTGCAGTAGCTCAATTCTATTTTTAAAATGAAGAAAACTGAAAGCTCATGGGTTTCTCTGCAGGCTCAGGAGAAGTTCCTGGCATGTATTGCAGCACAGCAGGAGTGGCGTCAGATTCACCACCTCTGTTACTGGGAGCTGATGTGGGCCTACTCATTCGAACAAAACTGGATGGAGGCGTATCGATACGCTGACCTGCTCTGCAAAGAGAGCAAGTGGTCCCAGGTAAGCAAAATAACCTTTTCCCCCTTTGTCCTGCTGTAAAGCTTAGCACGTATTATTTATTTCTTTTACTTCAGTATGACGAGCTGATTCCTCTTTTCTTGCAGGCCATCTATACATTCCAGAAAGCTGCCATCTTAAGTATGCTACCAGAGGAAGAAGTGACTAAACTGGGAGAAAATGTGGTGCTGTTATTCAGGTGTGTAAGGAGAGATCCTGTTTGTGCGTTTGAGCTCTCATCAGGAGCTACTTTTCCACAATTGCACCAAACCGAATGTCTGAAAAGTAAAACCAATGCGGAAATACCATAAAACTGCATTCTATCTAATGACCAGCAGGGGGCGACTCCACTGGTTGCAAAAAAAAAGTCACATTGTCTATAAGGCTAAAAGAAAATCATCTCACGTGATTACATTTTGCTGATGAGTTTATGGTCAAAATCACTAGTTTCAAATGTTCTTAAATACAGCCTGATGTTTTGTTTGGTTATTCTATGTCAGGGCCAGTTTCCAGATGTTAATGACCCACTGACTGGCCATGGGACAAACAGGGCTGAGGCGGAGGGCAGAGTCATAGACGGGGTGTACCTAGCTCTTGGTGGGGTGATGGATGCAGCTGTTTGAGAGATGTCAGCACAGCAGCTCATTAAAGTTCCTGTGAAACTGTGGTTTGTTTGTAGGCAGGTGGACGGTCTCAGACTGAGGATTGCTGGGAAATCGATTCCAACAGAGAAGTTTGCAGCAAACAAGGCTCAGAGATATTCTTCTTCTGACCCTGTCAAACTAGTTGTGCCTGCTTTGGTGAGGATGCATGTGCAGCTCTACTTTAATGACTTTCTACATACATTAAAAAGGGAATTTGCTTGATAACAGCTATTTCATTTTCCCACAGGAAATGATGTACGTATGGAATGGCTTCACAGTTGTTGGCAAAAGACCTGAGTTAACAAAAAGCATCCTGACTACGTTGGAGGAAGCAGAGGAGAAGCTCAAAGATGATCCAAGTGAGAGGAACAGCAGAACTTTAAAGCACAGTGATCAATATAGTAACAACATGAAACTAACAGCATTTTATCTAATATTCAGACCCGTCAGAGTACCAACTGGATGACCAGTGTGTTATCCAGCTGCTGAAGGGCCTGTGTCTAAGACAAATGGGGCACCTGGTCCAGGCTGAGCTCTGCTTCAATCACGTCATTTCCAGGTGAGGCAGTCTTATGTCACCGCAGCACGCCCTGATTTGAAAAAAAAATATACTAACACAACACATAATCCAAACACTGGTGGACTTATGTGTCTCTATAGCACTGGATGAATCACATTTTGAAGTTGTTAGTCAGTTTCTTACAAGCTGCAACATTTAATTTTAATTGCATTAGTTCTATTTTATGTTTTTCCGTATATATCTCATCTTGTGAAACATGATGCAGAATAGATCCTACCATGAAGTTGATTTGTTGTTGTTCTTTTTCAGTGAAAAAGACATAAAGCATAACAACTACCTGGTGCCATTCACCATGTATGAGCTGGGTCTTTTGCATAAGCAGAAAGGTGACTTCAAAACAGCCATCAGCGTGATTGAAAATGTCAAGTAAGTGTTTTTAGTCCATCCCCAGTCCTGGGTTACATTTAGTATATTCATATTTTTAAAAGGTTTTCCTTAAAGGCATAGTCTGGATTTATTGAAGTGGGGTTGTATCAGGAACTTCTCCGTAGTCGGTAATACCTACAGTGGATGGTAAAGAGAAGACAGTTTGGAGAAACTCTTCAAAAAATCCAAACCATCCCTTTAAAAGTAAATGTGACATTTCCTTTTTTCTGGACAAAAAAACTGCCCAACAAAGTGAAATTGTACTCCGCTGTGTTGCACAAACATCTGATAAGTGATCTTATTTTTAGGATGAACTACAAAGACTACCACATGGAGTCGAGGCTACACTTCCGCATCCACGCAGCACTCAACACAATGGGCTCTTTTGCAGCCAAACTTCCCCCTTCACGTACACCAGCTTAAGAGACCCCCACAGCAGGATCCTTTATATAAAAAAACAAGTTTTCATCTCTCTGACTATAACTGAAACAATCAAGACAGGCATCTTGCTTCGAGCCCCTTGATAATGGTACTGTATAAATCCAAACTTACAGCTGTGTGTTTTTAAATTGTGTGAAATGAATTTAAAGCAAGAACAGTGAAGTGGCAACCTAGTATAAATGGCTTGAAAATGATGTGGTTCTTTTTTATTGAATTGCACTTCAGCTTGTTAGAACCAGGAACGTGTAAACTCAGAAGAGAATAAAGAATGTGTTTGAGGGGACGCAAATTTAACACATGGGTCAAGAATCGGAAAACTTCTGCCTTTTACTGAATTTTACACTTTTTGCTCTTTTAAAGTCTCCAAAGATGTAATATCCAACTTGTATCAATATTTTAATGATCTTGACATTTTTATAAACTGTCAGCTGTGTACAGGGGTGAACTGTACATGAGCAAACAATCTTCTTGTAAATAATGTTTTTTTCTGTGCAGTATAAAAGAATATGCTTATATAAATTCTATTAACCAAAATAAAACCTATGAATCAATTGTCGTCCTGTATTTTATGATGGCGCAAAATACAAGGCATATGCCAGGTGATGATACCTTTGATTTCAAATACAAAAATTTTCCAGCAATAATCAGAAATATGCAAGTAAGTGTCCCTTTGTTATTATGGAAACTGAAACATAAAAGAACTTGGCACCCAGAGAAACAGTATGATGCTGATTGTGAGTTGATTCTTCGAATACCAATCTGTGGACATCTTTGGTGATCGCAGCATAATTCCACTCTTGCCCAGTGTCCAACACTGTACATCAAGTTTATGCAACAGCAGAATGGAAGATGTAATTCCTCCATCTCTGGTTGAAGGTGTGCACTGTGGTAAAATGACAGTGTTGTATTTACATGGGATAAACACCTGAGGCCTGATAGACCTGAAATTATAGACCTCATAAACACTTGTTGGAACAACCCCCTGCTGAAGTTGTTACAGGTGTTGTTTTCTATCTGACTCATTATTGCGCACAAAAAAATGCTGTATAAAAAAGTAATAAAAATACTAATATCGTCACTACAGTTTCTCACAGGTAAAGTGTTGTATTTGAGCTGGATTTTGCCTCTTTGTGTGTTTGATGATTGTATTTTCAGTCTGTTCTTTTTTTTGTCACTGTAACATAGGGCGTGAAGTGAAAGATTAGACAAAGATGGAACAAAATATAGTTGGCACTTCTGTGAAAGGCTGAGTGTGTTGTGTATGTGTCATAATTGTACATTAATAATTGCAATCAGAGGAATATGCATAGTAATAATAAAATCAATCAATAGCTACTTAGATAATCATAATAAAGAAAATAGTCAAATTACACCAAAAAAAATCTAACAAGTAAATGGATCAATTAATAGAGGGCGGTGGGAGATAAATAAGAAGAAATTATTATTATTTAAGAGATAGGAGAGACTTTATTGTCTGTATACAGTGCAGTACGGTTCACATAGGGAAAAACTGTTCCCCAGTGTACAACAAAAATGAATGGCTGATGAAACATTTATTGCACTGTCCTAGACTTAAGAAATTATTAGTCAATTAAGAGTTTGTCAACTAACAGATTAGTTGATTTAATCGACAGAAAAAAATGACTTCTCACTAAAGAAATCTTGGTTGACTAACAATCAATTGGTCCACTGAAAGGGGGCAGCATGTATATCCATATTTTTCAATTTAAAAAACACAAATACAAGTACAGTAACACGTTGAGTACATAAAGATGAGACACACAGTGCCAGTGAATGATAAAACCCCCAAAGCACAGCAGTTAGAAGGATTTTAGTGTGCATCTTGGATTCAGCTGTCAGTGCTGGTGACCACGTGGTGAGCGAGATGATCAGCTGACTCTGTCTGAGGAGGAAGAGGGATGAAAATGGAAGGGAACAGAGACGAAGCAGAAAAATGTATAAATATAGCGACAAGATCCCTCAAAGCCGGAGATAAGGAGAAAGCGTTGAAGTTTCTCATCAAGGCAGAGAAGTTGTATCCCACTGACAGGGCGAAAGGTAAGGTGTCTGGGACTGACCCCGGCCGGGGCTAACCTCCTCTGTACGTTAGCTGGTATAGCTGACGTGTTTTAACATCACTCACGGCTTAAGCTCACAACAAGTCAACTGTTGAATATTATACAAAAAATGATTGTATGTTGAGTAAACGTTTTTTGAAATGCTGTGGTTTAAAGTCAGGAAATGAAGCAACACACGTCCGAGTTAGTTAAACGTCAGCTAACTGTGGGCCTAGCGTTATGTTGCTAACCTAGCTTCACTCTAGGGGACTTTTAAGTAAATGTAGGTTATATTTGGTGAAGTTTATACGTTTTATCCTGTACGTTTGGTAGCTATCAGTGCTGTAAAGCCCTAGAGGACCACAATTTAACAAAAGTTAGCGACGTCACGTCTATAATCAAGTCCTCATTCATTCAGTGGTTGATGCTAACATTAAGCTAGCTGTCACTCCAACGTCTTAAACGGTAGTCAACGTTTAAAGCATTTTCCTTGATTGGCATTTAACTCTCAGTTTAGATTTAAGACTTTGGCCTATGTTCGTGATGTTGTTTTGTACATGTAGAAGATTTGTGGGGATTCCTAGGGCAGAACAGGCAGGTGGAGCCCGGAGGAGGATGTTGTCACGGCTACGACTTGATGCTGTCAATCCTTTAATTAAATGATTGGCCCGGAGAATAGGTTAATCCTGGACTCACAGCTGTCTGTGAGGTGACTGTAAACAGGCGTTAAGTACGCATAGCGCAGACAAAAGTGCTTTGGATTGTCAGAGGCTGTTTAATATACTGCAGAGGTCTCAGACTGTGGGCCTCTTCCTTAGAAAAAGCTTGGGAAAAGATGCCCCCTTGCCTAGTTTTACTCTGTTACTGGATGTCAGTTGTATCATGATTGTTATTTGATACACCCAACAATGTAGCCTTAAAAACCTTATGTTGCTGTTTGACAAAACCTTATGTTGCTGTTTGACATAACATTAGACTACACCAAATAAAAAAAGGCCAGATTGTATAAATACAAAAGGAAAAGTCCCACAAACTAGTGAATCTCTGAACTATTTTAACAAATCAGACACAGTTAGACTATTTGTCTAACTGTTTGTATAACCTTTGATTGGATTGTCCGTGATTGTGTAATAAGCTTGCAGATTGATGACCAGAAGCTTCTCAGTTGTTAAATTATAACTTGTCAGTTAAAAGACGTTAAATGTCCAACTGTGTCCTTTGTCAGTCTGCATAATAATGTGCCTGCACACTTGGGATTAGCCGTGAGTGTGTTTATAAAGCAGCAAGGACAGTTTCCAGGCTTCCCATAGGAAGCTAAGAGATAACTGGCTTTCCAAGGCTGAACCTTTAAAAACACCAAATACCATTCAATAGCACACATATAACCACCAATTTGCAGTCAATATAAGACTTGTCAGTCTTCAATTATTTGAGTAAATTGAGGATTTTTACTATGCACATGCAAACCACAGGATAACATATTGCATAATAGTGAAATGTATTTGATAAAAATAAGCAATAGAATAAACTATGGATCCCTATTTGCAGATAAGGTTGTTGCAGCTGCAAAAAAATGTATGACTTACCGTAAGAAAAGCTGTTGAATTTTAACTTAAAATACAGTAAACATGACATTGTTGTTCTCAAAATATTAAGTGGTCTAGGGTGCTATGAGAAGGAGAGATTATGGTTGTGCAAGAGGCAATAGTTTTGTACTTATGTTACATGTGACTGCATTACAATGAATAATGCATTCGTAAACAATAAGGAACATTATAATAACTGTTAAAAGCATTTGAGAGAGAGATGATTAGGCGGCTCTAATGTTGCTGTACTGTCTTTGACTTTGTATCTTTGCATCACTGACCATATTTTCTGCATGGATAGCAAACTTTAATTAAAGACTACTGAGGGGGGACTGCAAATAGTGTAAATTAGTAAATATCAATGGTTAAAGAAAAAGGTTTCATCAAGGTCTCTGTGATTCTAAAAAAAAATGCAGGGGGTATATTTGAAGTTTGCATTTTTTGAGGAATGAAACATCTTATCACTACCCCCTCATTAAGGCACATGAGGCATATTTCTTATCAAAACAATCAGTCATCTCAATGTGTTTATCCAAGGGATCCTTCCTGTCAAAGACTGTTAGTATAGTTAATATGGAACAGTATTTTTATGGATCATTGACAACTTGGTTATGGTAAACTATCTGCTGTTTGTTGACTTAAATTATTTTGATGGAAGACAAAACTAAACAATTAAATGCACTGATCACTGTCACTTCAATGTCGGCGTGTAATCAAGACTAAATAATACAAAGCTGGAAAATTGTGCTTGATTCTAAATGTTATTGAATAATTTTTTTTAAACTAGTTTTAACATGTTCTGGATGCAGTTTGATGTATTAGCTAAGGTAACGTCAGTCACTTACCCAAACTTTGGCACCACTTTTGCTAACGTAAGCTATCTGAAAACTGCAAACGTTAGACAGCACTTTACAGTAACAGGTTGAGGCTGATGGTGAAAAGTGGCATAATGACAGTGTGGTTAAACGTGTAGGGCTAATCTTACCCAGACATAAATGGGTGTTCTACTTTCTCATAAACATTAAGTTGACCTATCTTAAAAATGAAAGCCCCACAATGATGCCAAAATGCTTTTAAAGGTGTCATGTGTACATGAAGAATGACAGGTGTGCAAGGTTTTATTCGGCTTGAGTTGCAGCTGCATGCAAAACATGGCCCACTGAAAATCATCCTGCGCTTTATTCACTGCACTCCTCTTGTTTTGATGGACTTGCAAGCTTTGATATTGGGTGTTTGAAGCCAGAACTTTATATACTGTACCAAATTTGATGTCATTGACAGTTTTTCTTGACTCAGTTAAGGCCTTTTCATTTACTGACTAAGCTTTAAATCAAGAGCAGTGAAAGGTCTGATTGGGCATTCTTCCAGCTGGACCTCAGTGCTGTCTTCCTAACTTGGGCTACTTGAAAATATATTTTTGTGTCCGAGCAAAATAAAACTTGGCATCTTCCTCTCTTCAGCTTTGTTGGAAGCGTTAACGAAGAATGGCAGCTCGGCGGGTAATGGTGCATATCGAAGGAGACAAGCAGAAAGCTCGGAAAACACAGGTGAACGGCCGGAAAGGGATAGCCACGAGTCAGCAGGAAGCGACTCTTCAAAAGGCTTCACCAAAGACCAGGTTGAAGGAGTGCAAAGGTAAGGTCTTCCATTTCACATTTTCTTTCTTTTCCCACTAATTGGTTCTGTAATCTGTCCCACTTTTGCCTATTTTGGTGCTTTCCTGCAGTTGGCTCTGTGACAGCAGCCGCACTGTGTCTATCACACCTGATTAGCCCTTTCATCTGTGGCTGCAGGAGGAAGCTGTAGTCTCTGCAGTGTTGTGCACACACAGCTAATTGTCATGGGAACCTCTTTAGCTTGGTGCTTTGCCCAGGAGAGGATAAAGTGAGAGACGTTTAACAGTGTGAACTAGATACCAGGTAACCGCTATATGTTCTAATTTTAGAGCACGAGAGAGAACTACACAGAGGGACGTAGGCAGTCTAGAGCTTTTCATCCTCAGCATACAGCCTCCAATCAGATCCCAGAATGTGGACAAATTGTTTTTATTTATAGGATTAACATGCTGCTCATCATTATGCAATCCCCTATTGCAGTTAAACATAGACAGTTACTCAAGTCCTGAGTGAGAAAGCTTCAGTGGGTTAAAAATTTGCATCATGTCTTCTAAGAAAAAGACATGTTGTGCTCTGTTTACATTTCTTCCATATGACCTCATTAGTAGTCTGACCCTACTTTGGATTAAGACAGGAAGACTGAATGATTTATACATCATTCTGGGCCAATCTTATTAAGATGGATAGATAGTTAGTTTAATAGTGGAGATGTCACAGCCTTTGTCCAAACAGTTAACACTTTTGGCTATGTTTGCCCTATAAAAATCATATTCTGTAAATTAATACAGTAGACTCAGAAAGATTTTAATAATGTTTACAGTATGAATCCCCAAATAAAATGAACAGTTCACTTATTAATTTTATTTCACAGATGGGAGCTTTCTAATGAGAAAAGTAGCCTAGAGTCTGGACCCCGGGTTCCCATCTCCAGATCTTTTGTCTGTCAGTAGCTGCTGTCACGGAGTAGAAAAAAATAGCATTTATTAAATTGGGTGCGTATCTGTTCAATGAGATGAGGGTGAAGGATGTCAAAAACGCTGCCAAAACCGTCATTGGTGATATTAAGTAGTGCTTTTTGCAGGATGTGAGCATTATATCAATACATTTCAGTACCCTTGTTCTCACCCCCACTTCCCAGCTGTGCATAAGCTCATCCAGATTCTCCCTCCACATTGTTTTTCCCGATCCTATGGCTCAGCTTTTAATCACATTCTGTTGTCTAAATGAATGGTTCCCAGCTATTTGTAATCTGACAAAATGACTTTTTGTGTTTGTATGTATAATGTATAGCAGTGGGATGATTGAACATCTGTTTAATTGTTCTATATGTGATTTTTCATAAATATGCACTTTTGTGATCTACTGTCTGTAATAAGTACATTTAAAATGCTTTAAAGTCCTTGATGGAAAAGAGCACTTTTTCAGGTTTTTGCTAGGCGACCACAAAATATCCTCTCAATTCATCTGTTCGATGACAATAGGAGGGAAAAATGCTCAGTGTCTGATCAGGGCCCCACACTCAAGGTATGATCCACTGGATTGTGTTCAGCTGCTTTACTCTCTGTCCCTATCTTCCAGAATAAAGCGGTGTAAGGACTACTATGAAGTGCTGGGTGTCAATAAAGAAGTCAATGATGAGGAGCTAAAGAAAGCCTACAGGAAACTAGCGCTTAAGTTCCATCCAGACAAGAATCATGCACCTGGAGCAACAGAGGCCTTTAAAAGTAAATGACTGTTCTTTACTGATCTTTTCTAGGTGAGGCTAAGCTTCCCTAGACTGTAGACTTGAAAATGTAGCTTGTACATGATATAAAAAATACTATATTTAATCTGTTAGTTAAAATATGGAAGGGTTGTGCTTTAACATCTACAAAAACTGTTTGAAATGTTTTATGTTCCCCTTTCTGATACACCAACCTTGTCATCCTTCAGAGATTGGTAATGCATATGCAGTGCTGAGCAACCCAGACAAAAGACGGCAGTATGACCTGACGGGAGGAGAGGAGCCCAGCAGCCCGGGCCACTCACACGGAGGAGGAGGCTTCGACTTCCACAGGGGCTTTGAGGCCGACATCACTCCTGAAGACCTCTTCAACATGTTCTTTGGAGGAGGCTTCCCCTCCTGTAAGTGAGCTCATAGAGTTCCTCATTTCCTGCTTAAATTTGTGTTTCATCAAAATATATAGATTTCATTTAGATGTTCTTGTAGTAGTAGTCAATAATCTTATCTTTTAATTTAGATGGAGTATAAAAGTGGGAAATATTTTGGTGACTTAGGCCTTATTATTTTCTTCATAATGTACAACAGAACAAACATATAGTTGTGTATATTGATCTTTGACAGTAGGTGTAATTGGTGACATATTCCAAATATTTTGTATTTTACCTCAGTCGTAATATTTTCTTTACAGCGAGTGCACACACCTTCACCAACAGCAGAACGAGCTATAGCCATCAGACGGATTACCGACAAGAGAGAACAGAAGAAAGAGGAGATGTAAGGCGTGTTCAGATTTTATTTGAAAATATATCAAACATTTTATTTGCACACATGTGAACCTGTAGAAACGACATGCTTTGACAGTACATAATCGTGTGTGTGTTTTTGAAAGTGAAGTACTCATTGGACTGTGCTTTCCTCCAGGGTGGCTTCTCCATGTTTATCCAGCTGATGCCCATCGTCTTCCTGATTTTAGTGTCAATACTGAGCCAGATGATGATGTCCCCTCCACCCTACAGTCTCTACTCTAGACCGTATGTATTCACACATACACAGACATTAAAAAGCTTGTGTGGGTGAAGATGATTTTCATTTTCCTGCCACAATGCTGGATTGCAATGGATGCCAATATTAAGCTGTTGTGGAATTAGTATGAATAAATGACAGCAAAGCTCGTTATGGCACTTTTGGGGAAACGCAGTTTGAAAACGGCTAACTTGTACTCCCTCTTTCCCCTCCAGGTCCACAGGTCAGACTGTAAAACGGCAGACAGAAAACCTGCACGTCGACTACTACGTCACTAGAGACTTCAAGTCGGAGTTTAAGGGCTCAGCGCTGCAGCAGATTGAGAAAAATGTAGAGGATGACTATGTATCTAATGTCAGAAATAACTGTTGGAAGGAGAGACAGACAAGTGAGTAATCATGGTTAAAATAGAACAAACTTAGTGAGTTATAGTTTCTGCAGTGTATTGTGACTTACGTTGTTTTTTTCTGCTTTTCTCATCCAGAAACAGACCTGCTGTATGCTGCTAAGGTATACAGGGACGACCGAATGCGCAAGAAGGCAGAACTTATGACCATGGATAACTGCAGGGAGCTGGACAGACTAAATAACTTATTCAGAGGAGGATGAGGTGGACGCTTTTAGATCCTGTAAATGTATATGAATAGATGTGTATGTTCATGTTTTTTTTAAGAAAGAGTCTTTACACTAGGAGCAAAAACTTACTGAAATAATTTAGATCTATCATTGAAGTTTTAAAATGTCCCTCTCCTCATATCCCTGCACCAACACTCCAGCCTGACCCCGGGAACCGCCTTGTGACATCTTAATGAACCAATCTACACCCAATGTAGAAATACCCAGACCTTTTCTTTCCTTTTTTTTACTCTACTCTTCTTGTATTTTGGAAACAAGAAGGACAAGGACACTTGATTGTAAAGGCATGTGTTTCGAGTAGTGAGAACCCAAACAAATCACTGTCTTAACACCAACAAACCACATACGGCATCATTTGCTTGACATAAATATATGATGAAGACTTTGTAGGTTCATTTGGAGGTGCTGTCCTCCTGCCAAATCCATTTCATGAAGAACACTGGAAGAAAAGAAGAAAAATAACACAAGGCTCCTTCCAGTTTCCTGCTCGCCTCCGAGTGTGGATGAATATATGACGAAGAGATACCTGTGGTTTTGCTACTAGACAACATTTTTTGTCATCATTTTCAAAATATGAAGTCAGTTGGGACTAAACATGGCAGGACATCGGAACTATTCACCAATGGTTGTACATTTTCATTTTTGAATGTTTGAAGTTTATGCAGTTATTTAAGAAACTATAGAAGAAAGAAAGATTTTCTTCAATGCTCGCCTAATCATTTAAATAAAGTGAAATAATTACCATAGACTGGATGTATGTGTGTGTCTGATTTAGATGTCAAGGGTCTGATAAAAAAACAAATTGAATGGTATTTTGCCATGCAGATAGTGTTGATTTTGTTTGCCCATGTTCTGGCATTTCTGAGATTTCTGCTGCTACGGTGGAGGTGAATGGAAATTGTGAAATTGACTTTCTTTTCTTTGAGTGTCTGAGACATGTCACACAGTAATGCAATGTAAATATGTACATAAGTATTGTTCTTGAGTAACATTTTGAGATAATAATCGTTGTGAGTATAAAAGGTCAGACAGATGTTTTAAATATGCTACCTGCATTGGCCAGATCCCACTAGAGGTGAGTTACTGTTTTTGGTTGTTCTGTTTTTGTAATGTGGTAAAAATTCTCAAAATGCTGTGAAGAGAAACTTGAAATAATTAACTAATATAAACATATACACAACTCCAGTTGACTCTGTTGGAAAAAGGGGTGAAAACCGGGCAAAACAGTCAGTTGTAAGAACAGTCGTAGGATGTATAGTTATTACGTCTTCGAGTCACCTAACGGTAATCGGTTCTATGTAAATAAGTATTTTAAAAACTAAATTATTGTGTTAATAGATTTTTTTTTAAGTATATATGTAAGAGCAAAACAGTGAGTGGCGTTAGTGATATTGAACACCAATATATTTGATTTTTAATATTTTTTACTGAAATAGAAATGTACAATATATGGTAGGTAAAACAAAACAGCAGGCTCTCTACAAGTTATGTTATATGATAAAGATAAAGGACCAAAAACTAAATAAATGGATATTGAAATGAAATAAATAAAATAGCTAATGGGTCATTTTAAATATTTTTCACGATTATCATTATTATTGTTGTTATTATTATTATTATTATTATTGTTGTTGTTGTTGTTAGTAATAGTATTGTGTAATTCCTTTGTATTAATGTTTGTATCTTTCTTTACTGACGTTACAACTTGTGACATCATTTGATTGGTTTGTCAGCGGTCACGTGACAGTATAAACCCCGGAAACGGTATCCACAGCTACAACAGGTAGGCTCCTAGCTGTCCAGCTAGTTAATGAAATGAAAACAAGCAGATGTGAAACTTGAGATGCCGTCAACACAACATCTTTAAGGAATTAAATTAAAACCAACTTGCCGGGAAACGCTGGTTTGTGGCTCAGACGTGAAGTGGACAATGCGCTACTACAGCTACATCTGTGTTTTTCTGTTGGGGTTGTTCTGCTGTGGATACTTCCCGTGTGTGACTGCCTGCAAACAGGAGCCAGAGACTCCAGACTGGAGGATGACTCTGAAAACTATCCGTAACGGAATACACAAGATTGACACGTACCTGAATGCAGCACTGGACTTGTTTGGTGGCGATGACGGGTTGTGTCATTATAGGTGTAGTGATGGTAACGTTTAGCTAGCTTCTTTATTTCTTTATTCCTTCTTAAAGTGAACACACATGAGTAACTAATAACATTTATAGTGGCTTTATTTTTTATTTATGGGTAAACAACAGCAAAATGCTGCTTTCATAAATGCACCAATAGTAAGAATCAAATAATATATTTGGAATATATAAAGCAGTCTGAGTGGAGCTGTTCTGCATAACAAGTACTTTTACTTTTGATACTTTAAGTACATGTTGATGCTGATACCTTTGTACTTACTTTGTTAAAATGTGCAGGACATTTAAATTGAAATGAATTAATTTATTTACTTTTGTGCAGTATTTACAAAAGTACTGATACACACACACAGAAAACATTTCACCATAGTTACACAAGCAACGTTATTGACTTTTGTTCCCATTATAATAACAACATGTAAACATATGAAAACCATTCAGCCACAAATGCTTTAGTCCTGGCAATTAACATTTTAAAATGTGGTTAATGTTGGAACTGGTAACTGGTAACCCTTCTCAGTGGATCCAAAGTAACTGGGTCATTATTTTTGGAAAGAGACATTGCTTTCTTCATTTTTTTTGGTTTATTTTTCTTTGAGCAACACATGCGGAGCGCCATCTAGTTTATTATATTTGAGAAAAGGCAGACACATCTATGGCTGATATCACCAGCAATCTGCAAATAACTATGGAATAAAAGTAGGAGACAAACATGAATGTTGAGTTAATGCAACACTTTGGAGCCAGAAGATATACATTATCTATCCCTGAGCTGCACAGTGAGTTGTTAAATTGTGATAGACTGATGTTTTTATCTCTAACAGCGAGATAACTGACTGGCAGAACAAGAAACATCTCCACCTTTGCTCCTCTCTTACAGGTTACAAGCCGGTGCCACGTCCTGGGTACAAGAACCCACCACCCAACGGATGTGGCTCCCCGTTGTTTGGATTTCAGGTAGTCTGACACAGTTTGAGCTTTTTGCACATGTGGGACAAACAGAAAAGTTTCCTGTTGTACACAGCAGCCCAAACTTATTCTTATGCACTGAATGTTGCCTCATGTTTTTAGCGTTTCTTTTTTACCCTGGTCTATGCTGATATACTGGTGTCAGCATATATGTTGGCTGATAAGAAACATGGAATTGCAGTAAAAACATTCCAAGTATATGTTTGGGATGATTCACTATCAGTGACTGCATTACATAGATTATACACCAAGAGTGTTGTATGTGTAGTGTATGTATCAAGATGTACCACTTCAAGCATTTGTCGGGCACAACTCTTTCATAACCAGATTTCATTATCAAATTGTTCATTTATGTTGGGAAATAAAACAAAAAAAGAAAAAGAAATTTAGACAAATATGTTGATAAACTGGAATTGGTATTGGGCTCAAAAATCTAGCATCAGTCAAAAAAAAAAACATATCCTATTTTATTTCACTCATCTTTTTCACTCATTTGAGTGATTAACAGGGATAAGAATTGCATTATTCTGCATTTATAGTATGAGTTTTAGAAACTTACAAATATATTGTCATTGCTGAAATTTTAATTTAATGTTTTTGTTACAGATTTTACAAACCAATAACTGAACCTTTATCACATCTTTTTAAATTAGTATAATTTCAATGTTAAAATACATTTAAATAGATCATAAAGAGTGACAGACCTGTGTTTTTCCAGTTCGACATCGGCATCCCGTCGATGACCAAATGTTGCAACCAGCATGACCGCTGCTATGACACCTGCGGGCAGGAGAAGCACGACTGTGACGAGCAGTTCCAAGACTGTCTCGAGACCATCTGCAGGAATGTGCAAAGGACTCTGGGATTGGCCCAGAGTGTCCAAGGTAAGAGGCTGTGCCGGTGTGTTTGACTTTAATACAGGAGGAGATGAAGTTACATCTCGTACCAGAATCAGGTGATGGTTTGTAGATGGTGTTTGTGAATTTTAGAGGGTAGAAAACCATTT
>CAFUXE010000196.1:486006-512153 GCA_903364295.1 Serranus cabrilla
TTTTTTTTTTTTTTTTTCTCAGCCTTTTGTCACGTTTTGATTGCATCTTTAATCCAGTTGAAACTACTGTGGCACCACACTAATGTTGCCTTATCCTGCAGCTGACTTCCTGTCTTAACAAGGCGAGAAGACAATATAAGTAGACATTTCCGGTGGCTTTGCACAGGGATGCTTTCCTCAGACTAAACTGGGTCTGTGAGGAAGCTGGAAGTCTGTTTTTCTTGACAGTTTAGTCAGCTGCAGTAATGTCTACAAGCCAGAAAAATACTTTACAACTTACTGTATCATGCGAGTCAGGTGACATACCAGCATGACAACCAGGTCACTAATGATTTTGTTCACATCAGGGTTTCATATTTCATTATCCTTCTCTAGGCAACAACTATTGTTACATCCAGGTACCACATAAACATGCTGTATGTCTTTGAGCTCGCTCCATCAAAAAGGGAATTCATGTTTGTGCTGTTCTTTGTGTTGTAGCAGTTTACAGTACGACATTTAATAATGCGGATTTGCACCTAACATGGCAACAAACACCTGTTTGGAAAGCACCTCAGGGAGGAGGCTGTACTGTACTGTGGACCTAAAACACACTCGCTGTGTCACATGATCTATGACTCAGGAAAAACAAAGCTACCAGCATGCATTGATCCTGTATTTTTGTGGTCTTACTGTTGTGACTGTATCATAAAATCTGTGGGACAACTTTTAGCTACTGTTTTTCCTCCCCATAGTGATATTGTTGAATAAACCCGCCAGTTTTTGGTGGCAAAAATTCATGGGATGTCTTAATTTCATCTGTGCCTTGCAATCGCAGTTAAAAAAAACTGTGATTAGGTGCCTATTTCAGGCATCAACCTTTCTTATCATTTAGTATACTAAAGTGACATATATATATAGAGATATTTCATATTATATGCAGTGTTTATTTCACGTGAATATTGCATTAATGATTTTCCATTATTTTTAGGAACTTCTCAAACAATTCTCAGCGTCATATTTTAATTAATATAACAAACATACAGCTTCTCTGTTTTTAGTCAAATTCAGTGTTTTCTTTTCCCGTATGACCTTTGTTCTATCAGCTCTTTGTTTGTTTTAAATACATACTAATGCAGGATGAGGCGGTTTGGCAGATGGAAGACTTAATTTCACACAGTTAATATAACTTGTGTTTAGGCCTTCAGTGTGCACTTATCCTGTGTAGTGTATATCTTTAATAATAATCCAATTTTTACAGAAACATTAAATGCTGAGGTATCAACATTACAGGTGCTCTAAAAGACCTCAGGGCTATTATTTCTCTTCCTGCAGAGAGTACAATCACGACACGTTTCCACAAAAAGACATCAGGCAGAAAAGAGATTCTCCCCGTGTTGGGGAAATACTGTTTATTTCAACAGTCCTCATGTTTTCCTTTTCTCAAAGACATAATTGGCATCGTTATCAAGATTGTAAACAAAACACAGAATGATATGGATTCCCGGTAAAAAGGTGCCATTATCAAAATAAAGTAGAATAATTATTATTTCTTTTTTGCTCTGGAGTGTTTTTGAGTGAGAATGACCATTATTCATGGCTTGGCTTGGTTCATGGCTTTGGCTGAATCGGTTCCAGGGGAAGCTGAAACTGAGTCGGGTATCTCAGACGTCTCAGGTCCTCCTCCACCTGACGAACACAAAACACCACAGTCACACGAACCACTTGTTACTATTGAGTTCAGCATGTTCTTCCTACATCTTCACGTGTCTAAAACATGTAAGTGAGGTAGACTGTGACTCTTTAGTGCATGTAGCTTTGAGTGTTTAACAAATGTGGGATTGTTAAAAGCACCAACCTCAGCCAGTTCATCCTTAAGTGCGTTGTATTTCTGCACGTTGAATTTCTTCTTGCTGGCCCCCTTATAAAAGTAATGCAGGAACTGTCTGTCTTTAACCTCTGGGTACACATAGTCCTGAGGGGAAAAGCAAAGTAAGATTGTTATTAGTTGGTTAGCATTACATGAGAAGATTGATATCACTTATATCCGTTTGTTAAATATGAAATCATAGCTAGTAGTTAGTTTAGCGTAAGAAGTTGAAACAAGGAAACTGTTAGCCCCCAAGAACACAAATAAAACACATAATATCAGGCTAATGTAAGTCATATATTTACTGTCACAACAAAGTACAAATACAGCAATTTGTGGTTTTATGTTGTGTGCCAAACTATTTCGGTGCATCATGCAGTGACTTCCTGAAGTCTTGAGGTTGTCAGGCGAGTAGTAGAGACACTACACTTTTGACCCTGAGACTTGCCTGTTTGGTAAGGACATAATAGGTGAAGGCTCCGATGCTGGTGGCGTAGGTGATGAAGTAAGTGACGGGCTCCATGACGTCCCATGAATACACCCACCAGGTGAGCCAGGCCAGAGCGCCACCCTGCACAGATAACAGAGCCAATCCGGACCAGACAACCCTGGAGCTATGGAACTCTGCTGTGCGGGACAGCTGGGCCTTCATCTGTCAGACAGTAACACAAGAGGACAAGGAGACAGGTTAGAAGCCACAGGAGTATTGGACTAATGGCGCACAGATGTTGAGTTATTTAGCACCTTCTCCAGAGGTGACAGCTCCTGTTTGAGGGTGTCCATTCTCTCCAGCAGCTGCCTCTCTTTCAGCAGGTGGTGTTCAGGCAGGTGGAGCGCTGTGTGCAGCAGGTGCACGACGTGCTTCACGTCCTCCAGCTCCATGGCATGCTCGCTGGATGTACACACTGCGACAGGGGGCACAACAAGGATGAGGAGGAGAAAGAGAGACCATTTGTGTCTAGAGATATAAGATAATTATTTAATTTCTCAGCAACATAAGGAACCATTTATGTGTTTGTACCCTTTTCAGGAGAGCAGACGTTATAAACTGCATCATTGATGACAAGTTGGAAGTCTTTGTCCAGCAGGGTGTCTATCAGCGTGGTGTTGGCTATACGCGCTCCATCTGTCAGAGGACAAACATCCAACTCAGCACTTTTACTGCAGCCATATAACTTTTTAGAGCCCAGCTAAAAAGTTATTGCAAGGTCTGTCCGAGGATACTCAGTAAAATCACAAAACAAAGACAGAAAGCGCATGAAAACATCATGAAATAAACAGTTATAAAATGAGTTATAATAATAACAGTGAGTCAGTAATTTACAGCCAAAGCAAAAGTTCTTGTCAAGGCTAAATGGCACGTCTTAGAAACGAAGACTCCTCCTGTGTTGTGTAATACAAGATCTGTCCACTTCAGTTCCAGCGTGTCCTGTTTCCTGACATGGAACCTGTCAGCCTGCCTCAGTGGCTGAGTTCAGAACAATGTGTCTGCGTGGTTTGCATTTAGATGGTGAGATGGACAGAGCGATTAGGACAGAAAAAAAAACAGGTGTTTCCAGGCGGGAGAATGTCAGTCACATCCCATACTTAAAATGTAGGGCATTATGGACCAACAAGGATAACTAAAATACTTTAGTTCATTGTAACTGGTATTAACAGTTGGCCTGTAGATGTCCTGTTGTAGTGGGGTCTTGAGATAGCTGTGAGGGGTCACATGATTAAAAGAGAAGAGAAAGATTGCAGAATCTAAAAACAATCTTTTTTACAATCTTTTCCTGTCAATTCTTGGATAATTTTACTTCAGTCTTCCTCTAAAACTCTTAACTCCCAATTTAAGGAATAACTTCCCCAATCTAGCACTATTTTTTCTCCCTACTTTTAGTACGTACTGCAGCTACACTTAAAAAATTCATACTGCTCCCTCTCCACCTTCAAATCACAGCTCAAAACTCACTTGTTTAGATTAGCCTATTCTGTCTGACAATGCAATGCTCACCTGTTTGTTGCTTTTATGTAGCTGATTTTGTTCTTGTTTTTACCTACATTGAGTGACGTGGAAGGCTCCCACAAATAAAATGCATTGTTATTATTATTATATAACAATAACGTCATGCTTTGACCCTCTTGCTTGTTTATGCTGTGCAGAGGATTGTGGGTCAGAATAGCCAGAAGAGCATGCTGGTTTGCATACTTTAATATGTGACAAGAAGCATTAGGACATCCTGGTACTTTTGCCACACTGCATCCGATATATTGTGTACTGTGATGTACTAAATAAGTACTAAATAATCTAGTAGTCTGGGAACTGAATGCACCCATCCTCTTTTTATTTCATGCATTCTTCTTCCATGTCCAAACCTTTTGACCACATCTCACCGAATGCAGCTTGATCGCTGTTTGGTTGTAGATTCGGGTGTTGTGTGCTGGTAGTTGCTGATGCAGCCTCGAGCTGCGCCTCAAGCACACATGAGGAGTGGACTGCAGAGGTCCGGTGGGCTCACTTCTATATAACTGCACACCCTCGGAGATTTTTCATCTTTCATTTTTAAACCTTTAGTCCTCAGACCTAACCCATACTTACTTAAGACTGGGGAAATGTATTTCCACTTCTAACAGCTCCCCTTGGAGCCATTAAAGGCTTTATACAGCATTGTTGTAGCACAAATGAGCCCAGTTATTGGCAATGTAAGGCACATTTCCAACAACTGTTTAAAGTTGTAAACTACAAAGAATTACAGCTCTCGTCTATTCAGAGCTGATTAACCTTTAAAAACCTTTACGGTGTGTGTTAAAGCACTCCAGCGACAGTGTTGAAGATGAGGTAATTGTGTGTGAAATTACACTGTGCAGGCATAGTGCCAAACTATTCTGATTGGACTGAAAGCTGGAGAGCAGCACAAAGACCCTGCCAAACCAGCCTGTGACAAAAAGGGTTATACCTGCCTGACTGAAACCTCAGGAATGTGGCCGGTCTGGCTCGTACATAGCTGACTCATATCTTGACCTACCCTTGGAGAAAACGGAGGCGGTGGCTCCTGGGTCCTCTCTCTGCATGTCTGTGATCAGATCTCCTATGCTCATCAGCATGGGTCTGAGGAAGAACAGACACTTCTCGTTCCTGGAGGGCAGCGGGACCTCCAGAACCAAACGGCCATATTTGTACTTCAAGGACACGTCTGCAACATAATGAGGAAGAAATGTGCTTACAGAGGGTGGAAGTTACATTTACAGGAGTGATTGTAAATTTAGAAACAATCGGCAGCTGTGTGTCATAGAGCAATGCATCATCATCATGTGGGTGTAGTGACAGTATATTACCACTGGAGGTGTAATAGGTACTGCAGAAAAGAGCTTGACTGTTTCCAAGCAGAGGCGCCCTCTGTTGAACCTGAAAAGAAAGAAGAAAAGAGCATTAAAAGCTTATTGAGATTGTCCTAAACTGACATTGCCGAGCAAACAGATCCAGAGCATCCTGAAAAGAAGGATGTGAAAAAAATATCCACTTAAAAACCGCCTGCCAACAAACCACATCAATTGAGTTTTCTGGGTTTTGGCTTTGCTCTCAGAGTGCTTTTACGCTAATATGAGTTTCTGCACTACCAACGATGGGTGGCTTTTAACACGCTTTACACTTTACATGGTGTGTAATCTGACCAGCTGATAGTACAGATACTGCTGATTAAACCAGCTCCTTTTTGCTGATGCACAACTTTTTTGTATTAAATTTTCGGCTTCAGTTTGTAATGCTTAATTAAATGCCAGTGTCTCGCAGAAGTACTCTCCCACGTGCTTGATAGCAAAGAGGGCATCCACAGGCTACTGCTCATTATTCTAGTCAGCAGGAGGACTTCTTTGTACTGTACTTTACAGTCTTGGCGTTCAGTCTGTTTTCTACTCTATATTTAAAGCCACCAGAATGTGCAAAGCAGCATCTTTAGCCTGAAGTCACAAACACAAGGAAGTTTACTGAAGACAGTCAGCTTAAAGCCTCCATAACATCAAATCAAATCAACACAAACGCACTAAATATAATTATAACAGCAGCTACGGCCGGGGGAAAGACAAATCATAGTCGGGAAAACAGACGATTCAGCCAAGCTCTTTTTTATTTGCTCTGGCAGATAAGTCGAGTCGCTCTCCCATTCATTCTGATTTTCAACCACATTTGGCAGGTTTGGATGACTGATGTCCAACGCAACTCATGAACTCAGATCAAACTGTCAAAAAAGGCAGCGCTGATCAAATATAACTCAAGATTCTGTTACTGCATTGCCTATTTCTCTCATGTTTTTAGAAACACATTTAGTGACCGTTTAGCTGTAATATGAGAATGACCTGTTTGTCCTTCTTGAGACCAAGCACTGCATGTGCCAATCAACACTACATCACATGCTTTACTGCTCAGATAGGTAAAGCTGTGGACATTTTCTAAATATAGCATACACTTAAATTGATATTGATTTTTTGTGTGGCTTAAATACATTTCAGTCCTGCCCCTGTCCACAGCATCACATTGCTTAGCCTCCGTGCCACTACTCCTGCCTGCTTCTCCAAATTGAGGCCATCCTGGCCACCATTTCCTATAGGTAATACACTGACTATAGATAAGTACCTCATAAAACCCCACTTCAATAAATCTGACCTATCCCTTTAAGAAAAGTGGTGACTCATGATAGTGTGTCCTCCAGTTTTCTACTAAAAGCTCTGAACACTAGCTGCCCGGTGCTGTAACACCGGGGCCTTTTAGACCTCAGAATTAGATTCCTCCACAGCATTTCTTATTAAGCTGAGAGTGTGAGGTGTCCAGCTGAGATCTCGGGATGTGGCAGCTACTCTTTCTCACTCCTTTGTCCTCCAGCTGGGCGTTTGTTCAATCAATATCACATTAAAGAGGGACGAGGGAGCCGTCCATTTTCATGGGCAGAGAAAGCAGACAGGCCTTCAGGCGCAGTGATGGAGCGGAGGCCAGATGTGCACAAGTCCTCACACTCCACTGCTCAGGAGCAACATTCACATGCAGCAATGAGTTTCCTGACCAGAGGCTTTTGTATGTGGACACATGAACCACAAAGACAGCAACACATAATGGACAAAGCATGAAGAAGCATTATAAAAGCAGCTTGAAAAGGTGTTTGTTATCTACGGATTAAATACCCCAAGTGTTTATTAGCTTAATGAAGAAGTGCACTAAACCGTGAAGGACAGTGTGATTTATAAATAATGTATATACCAAAAACAAAATGATCCCAGCGAGATACAGTTTAAGCTGTTCAGCTTGTGTGAGATCTCCAGATGTTACTGTGCAGCTGAAATCTGTCACAGAGCTTTACCACCTACGCTTCAGCACACCAGCTCCCCACAGACCATGGGAAAATGCATTTTTAGGGGTGTACATTTGTATTCTGTAATACTAGTGAGACAAACATGGTTGCAGTCTAAATCATAACAGATGGCTTGAAAGAAGCAGAGAGTTAATGGCTTTACTGTTTTGTTTTTTAAACATTGTTTTAAGTGTAGATGCTTACAGTGCAGGATAGATGAAAAAGTGTATGTGTAATTTCCGTTTCTGGCTAATTTGCTAATTAAATATGTGACAGGTACTTCATCACGACGATGCAAAAATCCAAAACAAAAATCCAAAACAAAAATCCATATTGCCATGAATAAGTCCCACTTATTGATTTGCAACACTGGCAACAATGGCTTTTTACAGTGGTTTTTCCAATCTGGACTGAGAGCCCAAGAAAAAATCAAGAGGTCACAGGATAATTAAACAACGAGGAGTGACAAATATACTATTTCTTCCTCCCGATTTTTTATACAACACAATTTTTTTCCAGCAATTATCTCAGTAGCATCTCACCCTTCTCACAGCGCTGCAGTAAGCTCAATACTGCCCTCGTGTGGAAAAGACACTGCACTTGCAACACGGACAAGACTAAGTTGCATGAACTATTTGTTATTCTATAATTTAATGACTACTTAAAAATTCAAAATGATGACCCATCCCTAAGAAGCCTTAATCATGCATAACTTGTGTGTATATAATTTACATACATAACAACATAAAAATTAACCCACATAACAGCTGGAGACCAAAACCGTTGTTGTTGCAGGCTGCAAACATGTTAATTTCTGCTGTAAAGTTGGACATTTTAACATGGGTTTCTATGGGGATTTACTTGCTTTTGTAGCCTGCCTCAAGTGGCCATTAGAGGAATTGCAGTTATTGGCGCTTTCGTGTTGGCTTCACTTATACATTTATTATTTTAAAGGGTCACAAGCCAAAAAGGTTCGCAACCATTGGCCCTAATTAAACCAAAAAAATAGAGGAACAGCTGCAGTAGTTGTATAAATTAGACCCTGACGTCTGACCCAAAGTCCAGTCGGTATCAGTGTATATGCAGTCCGATATGTGCCTTTATGAAAACTTTTTTTACACATTATAATGCAGAAAATCTTGCTTAGCGTGATCAAGAAATGGTGTAAGCTATTCATTTTTTAATATATTTTTCAGTCAGCTATTGACGGAAACTGACGGTAATGTTTATTGAGACATTTATTTTATTATTCATTTTCTCAGTTATCAATTATAGAATTGGCTGACAATGTAATGCAATCTTTTTTTTATCATGTATAACAATGTTACATATTATTAAATAAAGTTTTATGTTTGAGAACGAAGATCTCTGGGTACCTTTGCAGAAATCAGTATGAGCACCGGTCGAAAAAAATCCCATATCAGTCAGGCTCTAGTATTAATGGAATAAATAAATCCCTGACAGTTAACAAATGTATAACATCTCACTGTAATCACATTGATCATCCATTGTACAACTGTGCATAATCATGCTGTCCCTGAAAGCTGTTAACCTTAGGGAGAAAATACATTTCCAGTATGTTAAACAGCCTGGAACAGCAGCTTATAAACCAAGCCTACTGCCACAGCCATAGCGCTTCATTACCCTGAGTGGTGCAGCCTGTGACTGCCAACACACAAGAATAAAATGCCTACAACATGTCTCTCTCATTAGCAAACACTTCACGTCCAAGTAGTTTACCAGGAGAGCGAGCTGAGCGGCGTTAGTGCTCACGTTGCTAATGTGAAGACAGCGGACCTGGAACGGAGCATCAAGGACAAAGCTGGACTACTTGTCCCTTTACTGAATGCATGTGCGAGAAAACAGCGACCAGAGTCAATTCAACGGCCGACTGAGCTCAGGCGGTTTATATTCCATGTGCACACATACCAACCCCTTTCTAAATCAACAGGACGCGGCCGCTGTGGCAGATAATGCAGCATGAGAGCTGTGTGATGAATAATAGTTCATTTCCAAAGCGATGCTCCGTGCTCTGTGTTATTACCGTCTTTAGCACACTGCATTACAAAATACTGACCTCTCGCCTATATGTGGCAGTTAAAAATTATCTAATACAGCAGTGCAATAACATTAAAAAACAATTTAGCAACAATATGGTATATTTATAGCAAACACAATCTGTGTACATTTAAGTGGAGGAGTGCGATGTGACAGATGACCCCTAGAGGTGATTTATATTCTAAAGCAGCACATGAGCCCCCTGATCTCATCACACTCAGACAGACACACAAGAAGCAAGTAATGCTGTTCATGTGCCTTGTGGGGATAATCTCACCGCCGCTGTAAACACTAAGACCCCACTCTGAAACAATACAGAGGATCCTGAGATACTAATAAGAGCATCTCCAGCCACGCCAGCAGCTCTGTGACTCATTCAGGCGCAGCAGGGCTTTGAGATAAATGCTAACACGATCACAATTATAGTCAACATCCTGATGTTAAGCAGACAGTGTTTACAGTGTTCACCTTATTAGCATGTTAACATTAGCTAATTAGCATTAAAAACAAAGTACAGCTAGGCTCAAAAGCATTAGTTTGGCAGGTGTTTGGTCCAAAACTGGAAAGTCAAGGTCAAATTTACATTTTATTTGCTTTTTTCCAGTTTTCTGAAAATGTTCAGACACATAAAGTAAAGAAAAAATACATTTAAAAAGGTCGGTTTGTCATAAAAAGGGAAAATTCAACATAGAACATTTGAAATAATAACATTTAACTTCAGGAAAGTCAGGGAATCATGTGTAATTTGACAATGTCCTCTAAGAACATAAATGTGGCACAAATGCTTATTATTCAATACTCTCTTTACATGTTTAGACATAGACAGACTGTTTAAAGGTAT
This sequence comes from Serranus cabrilla, assembly GCA_903364295.1. Lineage (NCBI taxonomy): Eukaryota > Metazoa > Chordata > Actinopteri > Perciformes > Serranidae > Serranus > Serranus cabrilla. Next base: position 496,076 of record CAFUXE010000196.1, read on the forward strand.
ATTATGCAAGATTTTTCCAAAAAAACAATGGATGGACTGCAGAGACCATGCCCTGTGAATGGATTTTCTCTTTTTATTTTAGTTTTTTTTTACCTTTCTGTCATCATTTGTGCATGTAGCTACAAATTGAAGCATGGTGAAACACTAAGTGGACAAAGCGTTCCAAACGAGAGTGAATCTGTGGTTTAGTTTCACTTTCACTTTCGTAGACCTGAGGAGGAGTGGCCAAGTTTGAATGTTATATTTATAAACAGTAAGTCACATTTCCTGCAGTATGCCTTTAATTACAAAGCCTTGCACCAAGATGCAAGACAGGCACGCTGGTGTGTTGGAGTGACTATTACTTGAGTATTGGTAAATTAAGAATATGTCCAACTTCAGTGCAATATATAGTCTACGGTTTCATTGTGGCTGTTCCCATGCAAAAAAGCAGACACACCCATAGACTATTAACAGATAACAAACGGTTGAAACTGACTGCAGGCTGAAGACTTCACTGTCTGGTGAGGCCCATACACAGCAAACACAGCCGTCACTGAGGATTACGCCCATGCCATGTCATAAGACACAATACAGCCTGCAGAAAGAAGTACAGAAAGAAGTGTGTGTGGTGTGCTCCTCCACATGATGACTAACATCACCACTGACTTCTCCATTCAACATTTGTTTGCTTATCCAAAGAAAACACACTTTCCAATTACAAAACTAATCAATATTCTGCTGTTCATCCATTGTCCTTGGCACATTTCTGAAGTAAATTTGGAGCTGCAGGAGAAACAAAGAAGCACACCTGCTCCTCATCGGAAAAAATTACTTCCTCCAACTGTTCCTGCTCAAAACAATCAGCTAAAGGTATATTTACCCCTTGAGCTAAACGTTTCTTATTTATGCCATGCCAACAGGGAGAGAGGGGGGAAGAGACGAGTGCGCAATATGGTGACAAACTGCCATCTCCCTCCTCTGCAGTGAGGCAGGCCGGGGCGCCCGCCGGAGCAGTGATCAGGGTTATCACGGTGACAAGCAGCCTCATTTTCCCAGCAGGTCGGCCCATTATGAATTCTGTCACAACTGAGCTACAGCCTGTTACATCAAGACTTTCCTAAAGACATAACCCCCCTGCTCTTGTCACGACAGAAACAGAGAGGGAGCTTTCTGCACGCACACATATGTAATAATAAAACACTGACTTCCAATATCTTGCAGGCATAACTTGAGGCAGGAAGGAAGGGAAATGTGTTAGGGTGATAAATGGCCTTAAAGTCAGAGGCTGCCAGGAAGAGAAATTGAATTACTCCCCATTGCTATCATAAGAGCAGCCAGCACTGTACCATGAAAATGATTTGCATTGAAGCATTTGTCTTCTGCTATCCAGTTAATGATGCAGTTGGGTTGGGAGCATCAAGGAAACAAGATGGTTGGAATACAAGGTTTCTCTTTTCTTGCCAATGTGATGAATAAAATGTTTGGGAGGATACAAACGTAAAACATATTGAAAAAATGTCCAAATGAACAATATAATTAGGATAAAAAAATGATAAGACGTGGATGCAAAGTATTACTGCAAATCAAATTTAATTTATTCAAAGCATGCTGGGAATGTGAAGCAGAGCAGGTCCAACAAGTTCCTGACAGCTTTCCAAATAGTTATTCTGCCACGAGAAAAGGGAGATTGTCTGTTTGAAAGGCCTTCTCATGTGTCATCTCATCTCTCAAACAAGATGACAAGCAGAGGCAAGACTTATTTACCTAACAACCTTATAGGAGTAGGGCCTTTGCTCTTTCACTTTATCACTACTCAGCCAAAATACTCCAGGATTAAATGAGCAAACTGTTCGATGAGAGAAGGAGCCGAATACTGAAAAAGAGGGAGACAAAAAGGGGGTTTACTCAATTAGGATTTCATGTGGTGTTTGCAAAAGGTCACATTTGAACAGACGGATTAAAAAGGAGTAAAAAAACAACTCTCCCGAAGCAAATAAACAACTTCCTGTCCTGAATTATAATGTAAAGCTGCCATGCCTCTGCTAACTCCTGTAAATCATACAGTATGCCCCCTTCGGTAACACATGGCCGGGTAATGTGTCATCGCAGCGTCGTGCAAGGACAAGGTGTGCAATCGGTGGCAGCTAGTTTTTTGGATTAAAAACAACCTTGAACCTCTCAACCTTGATTTCGGCTGATTTCTGCCTGCAGAAATATATGCTTGGCCAATGAAATCCTTTGCTCCAACTGATGTCATAGCTGCAGATCACAGGCAATACCTGGCCTGCTGCCAAAATCAGGGAATATTTTATCAGCATCTAATATTGTATGACACCTGCTAAAACTAATACCTCAGTAACCAAATAATGGACATTATGCAAGTGCATATAAGCTACATTACCACTTATTGTTGTGTAGAGCGGAAGATGGAATAAGGAACCATGTATAATTGGCACTGGACCCAGTGTGCATGGAAGATTTACATGCAGATTTCCATATTCCTGCACCACATTTCTGCAAGGCACTGCTGAAAAGCTTTTAATATTAACTTTAACTGCCCCACCAAAGAGCACTTATCGGATCAGCCATCAGAGCCCTGCAGCAGATAGTAAACCATCATATATCTGTTTTAACCAGCAGGATGATACACTGAATTTTATTGTCTACCTGTATGCATATTTCTACACAGAATCACGACTACTGGCTCCAGGCTGCTGTACCTGCATGTGCCCTCTGATTTCTGCAGCTCATTCAGAATGCAGCAGCCCTGCTGCTTTCAACCTACACAAGTTCTCCCACACTGCACCGCTCCTCCACTTGTCCCAGTGGCTGCTCAAATCTGATTTGACAATGACGGAAAGGGCTCCCTATTGACAACAGCACCGCAGAAACTCTCCTCATCTTCCACTTCAGACTGAAAACTCATCTACACCTTGGCCCATAAAATGTAAAATTCCTCGAGGTGACCAGTGATGCACAGGAAACACATTAAACTTTATAATGTATTCCAAGTGTTGCATAACAAGTTCTTACTTTCATTTGAAGTTTTGAGAAAGACTTAGTCCTGCTATTACGGTGTGATCTGTAAAAGGATACGAGCAGAAGCAACGACCTCTGGTACACATTAGTGTTCATGCTGTCTCAGTGTGCAATTTGCAGATTGACTTGCAGATCTAAATATGCAAATTAGGTGGCCGTTGCAGATTGACTTGTCAATAAACGTGTCCCAGTTCAAGGGAGCAATGCTGCTGTATTGATTTTTCATCTGCAGAGGAGAGAGGCTGCTATGTAGCTTTTTGCTAATCCTGCTTGAGACAGGAGGAAGAGGCAGAGTTAGAAGACCTTTTACATTGTTGGTCTGATGTTTTATTTATTCAATTGATTGCATTTACACGGGGCTCAGATCTGTTTATAATGCAAGCCAGATCACCTCCCAGATGTTTCCGATAGCATCCAATTGTAGAGGCTTCTGCATGCACTTTGCATTAACATGCATTCGATTCAACAGACAGTTTATTAAGTCGGGGCTATTAAAACTAAAATATTTTGTTATGTATTACCAGATAATGTACAAAGTTTAAGCATCAGTATGCACAGACTATTTTAAACAGATGTGTTCTTTGTTGTCCTTATAATACAGTTTTCTATGTATATGGTTGGTGCACAGCCGTAGTAAATATCTACAAATATTTACCATGGTTGGGCACCTGATTGTTACTGACAGACCATCTTTTTCTATTGTTTATTTATGATTCAAATAAGATTTTTCTTCTACCTGCTCCCTCTGGGTCAGGGAATGTGTAAACAGAGTTCTACGTTGATTGTGAATTGCTTGTGCATTACCATGAGCAGAAGAAACACACAATTAAAAGTTTCCTCTCTCCAGACTCCATGTTTTCTTTTAGCATTTGTAATCTTTACTGGACAGTTGATTGTCGAGAATCTGACGGAAAAAAAGAGGGGAAACAGGTATGAGATGTAACTAAAGTCCCCAGCTGGGATCAAAACTGTGGACACTGCAGTTCGAAGGTATGTTTTTGACCCTAAACACATTTTAAGGTGCAAATGGAGTCTAAAACACTGCTACACAAATTCTCTTACTACAGCTCTGTCGAGGTCCACAGATCAAGACCTTGACATCAACAAAATGAAACAAGTCTGAAAGGCTCCCTAAGGGTGATTTCCATGTGCTTCTTCTGGGGATTCAATCCAATTCTATTTCTGTGGATGCTGCCCTAATAAAATCCAGTCAAAATCTCTTGACACTGAGAAACTGGCAGTCAGGCTCACTGGAATGAAACCTCTTCCATCCTGCATTTTAATACCATCCAGACAATGAAAGGTGCAAGACAGCAGATGGAACCAGCTGTCAGACAAAAACGTCAATGACAGTGTGATGCTCGTTTCAGCTGGATTGGCGTTTTGGGGTTTACGGTTTTGGTGTGAAAAACATTTGTGTCTATTTCAGCGCAGTCAATGTACAAATATAAAAGTGTATATATGGAGGAAAGACCATAACAACAAGTGTTTCCTCCTGATTTTTTGTACGGCAGACCTATAAAAACAGCAGCCCGTGGGCCACATGCAGCCCAGGAGCAACCCTCAAGTGGCCCAGACCCTGGTCCAGCACGAAAAGGAGAGGAAAAACTGAGAAAACACACATTTTGCAATTTTTTTCTCCTACAGTAGCACAAACCATGAATATGTTTGGACTGACAAATACTTGTTCATTTACCTTTAAATCCAATCGCCAAACCGATGTATTTAATTTGCAATGAGCGCGTTGCTGTACCTAAAGATTACAATATCCGGAGGCAGCCAATTGAGAAACACCAGACTTTGTGGACAAACCTCCCCAAAGGTTCACAGGAGAGGGCTGCAGGAGTGCAGAGCTTGATTGCATCTTCTATCCCGAGCTGTACCATGATGGTGCAGTCATGCACAGCCCACAAGAGAGCTGCAACAGCTTTCCTTCTTGTGTCCTGGATCTTAGCACAGAAGGAAAAAAAGGCCATTCACAGACTCTGTTGTAGAAATTAAAACGAGTGTGACCTGTGGTGTAAGAAACGTGCCCCTGTCAGACACTTTAAACAAACACAGGGTTGAAATTCTTGGTACAGGTAGATAGAGAGTTGGTTTAAAATGTGTCTGCAAATCTTGGTTTTATTCAATTGAATTTATAATTGAATAGCACTAATGTACGGTGTTATCAAATGAACAGAGTTATATTTTGGGAAATAGGCTGGTCAAATAAAGTGATTCATATCCATCATCTCTGCATCCAGTGGTCTCTTTGTGAGAGCAAAGCTGGTCGGTACATGGTTTGTTTACATGATGTACAGTAGAAGTGTGATTTTAACAGACTCAGTGAGGACTGAGAGCAGCCGATGCGACACGCTTGCTTGCTTTTAGGACAGTGTGTCTGTGCCAGCCCAGTGGAATATGTTTAACTTGTAAGCTGCTTCTGTTACTCTGTCAAAAGTGGAAAAAACACACTTTTCGACAACTTAGCAACACAGCCACATTTTGTGTCTTGTAACAGTTGCTAGACAGGAAGTCACCAACACATCCAGGAGCCGCAGATGTTTTGCTCATAGCAGAGTGCACAAACCTGGAAACCCACAATAAAAAAAAGGAATTTACTATTAAATAAGCAGCAGAAGACACTGTGAATATAAACACAGAGAATAAAGCTTTGCTTATAAAAATAAAAGTGTTTGTGCCTTGATAATATTTACCACATGTCAATCTGTTGCTGAGGCCACTGCAGAAATGACAGCAGATGTTGCTAGAGGTTTTGTGTCCTGCAGACTCTTCATGGATGATTGCTCAATTTTACAATCTACTGAATAAAATGTGACAGAAATGCTACTTTACCTGACTACACACAAGAGCAGCTGTGTGAGCAGCAGACATTTGATACTGAACTAATGTCTGCTCACTCTGAGTTTATTATCGCTGTTATGTGGAGGGTTGGCATGCAATTAGCAAACATCTGCTCAATCAAAAATCAGGACATCCATTTCACCAGCTGATACTGCCTCTTTGATTACCTCATATAAAACAAACAATTTCCTCTCTGGATTACTAAAACTCGGTTTCTATGCATCAGCATTTATCACAGGTGGGACCAAGTCATTGTTTTGCAAGTTCTAAACTTTTAGTTTAAAGTCTGAAACAAGACATAATGCGCTCTTCATCAAATGTAATGCCTTTAAACAACAGAGTTCTTCAGGGTTTCTCTCCTGCAACTTGATTGGATGCAGGGATTAGTTTAGACAAAGTGGATCTGTTGAATGAAGTGTGGATGTTTGTTGTGAATGAATATTAATAATGTTAGAAATTAAGGGAAATGAACTGTCCTGTAGCACACTTTTCAAATTACACACTTTGAAATGTTTGCACTTGGGGGAAGGTATCAAGTCTTTTCAAGTCAAACAGCTAAAGTCCAAGTGATTCCCTGATGTTAAAGTCCAAGTTCGAGTGAATAGTCATGTGACTAGAGAGAACACTCCTCCGGTATGTATATTTAGTATGTCAATAGTCCTCCTATAACAGGTGTTGTACTGGCCTATTGAAAACAAGCTGTGGTGCAGCCACTCCTTAGAAAAACACTCTGAAACTGACATTTTGAACAATATCTGAATCTCACAACAGTTCTTTTATCAGCCTGGGTCAGGAAATTACACTGCACTGAATCAGCCTGTTCAATATTGCTGAGTATCAAACATTGACTTAAAGAGTCTGTAGGTTATGGGGGGGCATCCCAGTGGCTCTGATCCTGACTCTGTAATTGCAGGAACGCTTGTTGCATGTATTTAAGCTGGCTGAATACACAACTCCTGCTCGATCGCCCGAGGTTCAAAGAGGGAAATAAATGTGGAATCATGTGGAAGTGGTGACCTTAACCACACTCTGGTGAAAAATGGAAAAAAATAGTTGGTCTGGAACATACTGATGATTAAGAGGAGTTCTGTTTTTGAAATAATGGCTGTGTCTTCACCCTTAGAGGTCAAACTGTAGTTAGCTGGCCTGTGGGTAGCTGCAGGAACACGTACAGTATGTAATATGAAAAGAGGAAAACTGCAGCGGTGATTTTTATATATGATCCGGTCTAAAAATAGAACTGATGTTAGTCATTCCTTCATGCAGGAGTGACTCATGGCAGCTTGCCTATATAACAGATATAGTGTTATTCCTCAATCCCTCAAACTGTTTGTCAATATTCACTCAGTATGGAGACCAAGCAGTACAGCAGCTCCTGTTCTTTCTGCACTGGTTGAGATTCGAAGCACCCTGGGATCTGCCTGCTCACGACTTAGCTGACCCCTGCAGTTTCTGGCAATAAATGATAAAATGGGTGATAAAAAAAGCGTTAACTGCCCAATTCAACTGTTCATTAATAAAAATGAGTGAGTGGAACCACACCACAAAAACCTCTTGGTGATGCTGTGATGCCATGTGGGGGTTTCACTTTATGCAGCACACTCACAACTGTATGCATTTAGTAATTTGTGCAGACAGACATTTATCCTGCCTACATCTTTGACTGTGGCTGGGAAATGATATGTGCTGAACTATATATACTATAATATACTTATGGTGCACAATACTGACACATGATACAATAAGACACACTGCAGACACCAGTAATGTTAGTGATGTCTTTAGGGATTATGGGCAATGCAAGTCTCTTGAAGTTCATAAGTATATTTAGCAGCTAAATCATGGTCTCTTGCTCCAAGGATGGCTTCCTCGAGGAGTAATTAAATGAACAACTGCTTTAGTGGCGAGATAATGTACTGTAATGATCGGTCATACATGCTTTTCAAGGTGATTTGCTGTATCAGTCATATTTCTAACTCCCCTGTGGAGCTAGGTAATGTACTTTAATAATTCATTTGCGATCCTGTAAGTACTGAATGGAAATTACAGGACACAGGAATAGATATGGCAGACAGTGACAGACAGAGGGTTGCCTTTCTCCTGTAGGGGGGAATGTGAAACATGTATATACAAGCACAAGTAAAAACAACGGACATCTTTTTGTTTTATGAACAGAAGAAATTAACATTTGATTGTAGACAGATCAAGAAGCCTGATGTTAGAAAAATTGACTAACAGTGTCCCAATCAAGTTAGCTACCGACCGCAGCATACCAAACTACACTGTTGTGTTCAAAAAGCAGGAAACCAGTTCATCAAAATCCCGCTAGACTTAGTTTAATAGTTCGGTGGTGTAGGAAACCTACGACGAATTAAAGTAATTAGCTAAATTATTTATTTACCTTATGAAGAAATGTAACCGGACGGGTAGTTTTGAGACCGTAGTGAAGAGGAGGAATACTTCCCAAAAGTCTCGACGTAACTTTGCCGATCAACCGCACCGAAGCCATCGTCAGCCGTTAACCGCTGTGCTGTTGGGGCATACCGGGTAGAGATACTTCCACAAAATGTGCATCAGAGCCCGGTGTTCCGGTTGGAAACGGGTCGCTGTCTCTGTAAATATAAACACGATAGCTACGGGACAGAGGGAGGAACAGCCCCGCCCGAGCTGCATACCATTTCCTCCCAACGACAACAGGCACGGCCCGTGCCAAACTCCGCTTCCTTTTCTCCTCTTTTTTCTCTCGTTGGTCGGTGTTGCATGAAGCAGCCAGCAGGGAGCAGCTGGACGTTATGTGCCGTCCCAGCCAGAGCAAACGTGAGTTGACATTGCATTCAATACACCACACCCCTACTATATAATACGCAGGCAGTTATCAATATTAGGCTGGGGGACCCTCAAAGGTCCTCCTGGACTCAAAGTCCCGGACCTGTTGCCAAAGTCTCTCTCTCCTCAACCCAAATTAACCTTCAAGATAGATAATTTATGCTAGGTTAGCTTTCTTGTGAGTGAAACCTGAAAATATAAGTAAAATGTCCTGACCACTGTGTTGTAGTTTTAAACAGGCTAAAACCTCAAACAAACCAAATTATGTTAGCAGTTAGCATCAACTGTTGCACTTCTGCTTCCAGCCGCACAGAAAAACACTGAGCAGCAGTATATCCGCCATCTTGGATTTTACACAGGTGTTGTTGGGTTGAAGGGAGTTTACCCTCAGCAAGGTAAATTGTGCTTTTGTTACTTCATTAACATCAACATAAACTTGAATTTTTATGAATTTTTGCAGCCTTTGGCTGGAGTTTTTAAGAATATGTTTTTAGTGATGTAAATCGCTGCTTGTGTGCAGGCGAAAGGCAGAAAAAGCAGTGATGTAAAGATATCTGTGGTCATGTGGACAAGTTCCTAAAGGTTAAGGCCAGGATAGCTCATTGGTCAGGGGATATGTTGTGCTGGATAACAAAGAAAAACATTAATGTTGCCATTTCTCCCATAAGGTTTTTAATGAAGTCTATGCGATGGAGTCATGGAGTGTACAGCCGAGGTCCATATGAGGTTACTCCAAGCTGACATGTTCCGGACCAGTCGGTGTGAAGACAGACAGACGGATAAAACTGATATCAACCCTCCAGTTTAAGTCCTGGTAAGACAATAAACAAGCCAGCTTCCTCCATAAAATATTGCTGTGGGATTAGTACTGACTGAATTTCAAATGAATGCCTTATGCTGCTTGTTATTTAAAAAGTAATCACATTCTGTAACTCACTACCATTAGCCTACTGAATTATTCATTACTGCCTAACAGTGTTTTGTTTCATTTAACCTTTTTGTTAACCAGGAAGGTCCCAATGAGATTTAATATCACCTCTGCCATAGAGCCCTGTTGTCCAAACATACAAAGATAAATGGGGTAAGTCCAACTCTACTGATTTCATTTCCTTCACTAATTCACTTTCACTTCCAACACTTTGGCTTGTATTGGCAGTTCTCCAGCTTCTGACTAAACCCTATCTGGCAAGTAACCCTTTTGGTAAAAGGGCCCTTGAAATTAAAAGCTTTGGAGCCCTCCCATTAGAGATTGACATTGAATCTCCCATGGTATTCCGAGAGTGCAGACCTCTGCCAAGGCTTATGGTGCATTCACATGCTCCTCGCATTGTCGGATTATTTTCCAGAGTTGGGAAGTCGTTCTTATGAGCTTTATGTCGTATATGAAAACAACATGGAAGCTATAAAGAAGATGCGCTGTATTTTATTGCTCAGAGTGTTCAAACAACAGGTGATAGCTATTTCCAGTGTTTGCAAGACAACAAAGAGCACCGGAACCAGATTGGGTGAGCCATGAAATGTGTACCAACATTTTCACCAATTTACAAGGTTTTCCAATTTGAGCAGGTGTTTTAAGTGAAATCTCCCAGTCAGTAAACATTTTTTCTGATTATTCTGGCACCACATGAACGCAGCATAAATGCTGTATCTTACCATGTCGACAACAGTGAAAAATAATTTGATTATCTGACCAGTGATGTGGATCTTCTGCTCTATAATTTGTTGGGTTCTTCCTTTCTCATGCCAAATACTTCCACCGCTTGAAGAAAATTCAGGTCAGTAGTTTATCTGTAATCCTGCTGACAGATGGATGGATTTAAGGTGAACCTTTGCCAAACATTTGCTGAAGCCAAACAACCTTCATCTGCGTCCACTGCAGTGACACAAAGCCAGTTGAAAATCCCTTGAATTTTCCCCTTTAATCAGTTGTATTGATGACTTGAGTCTCTACCCAGACGAAACCTTCCCTGATTCATAGGTATAGACATTTTAGTTCTCTGTCTCCAAACTAATCAATGAACCCTCAGCTGTGTGGTCAATAGAGGCCATGAATTATTTGCTTGTGGATCTGATTCCACAGAATGACCAGGGTGGACAAAATGTCAGAAAATCACATTTGATTGATTCTGGTGGCTGCAGGGTACTCATCAATAATTGAGCATTTTACAGATAGGCAGTGCAGTTGGCAAGCAGAGGCTGGTGAGTAAGATCTGTGAAACTGAGCTCGACAAACAACATGCTATCTGATTGTCTTTTCACCTACTGACCTACAAGCCTACAACAAAACTTAAAAACACACTCTTAAACAAGAAGCCCCACTTTCTAGATGTCACTGTGTCTGCTTTGGAGAACATTTGTGTAGTTTTTCATAATATGTCCAATACACTACAAAGTGATCTGCTGTTTGTAAGGTAGCTGTGTGTATGTCAATCCGCATTAGGGCCCTAATTTTCCAAATAAGGTCATGCAAACTGCATGGTTCCCATAGGTCCCTTAAATCCTTGAGGATTTGTCATTTTATATGTGAAAACATCAATACATTGACAGTTTTAAAATATAGAAGTGGGGCATTGAAGGTGCTTGAATTTATATATTTTGTGCAGGAAAGGAAATTGCAGTTATGTAATATTTTTTTTTAAATTAACATGTAAAATGAATGTAAAAAGGCTACATTCCACTTTTTGCACGTGTGTATCCTGCAGCTGCATCATTGTTTCACACCGGCTGTACCTAACATCACACAAATGAAAAGCCTCACTCTTTTTAATTGTTGTCTGTGAGCTTTTGTAAAGCCTACTAGTTTGCATCATAAAAGTTCTCAGTGTTGTGACAGTAAAATGAACCTTGACCCATGTCTCAAACCATGCCATGTTGGGTTTATGAATTTGAGGAAATTTGGCTTGGAAAGACATTGAACCAGAAGCTTAAGAAGGTGTGGGATTCAGAAATTGAGAGGATACTGTTCTCTCTAACCCACCAGAATAAAAAATATGTCTTCTACTGAAACAGATACAAAGGTGACAAAGTAGCATTCATAAAAGCAGTTGTTAATTTGTCAGACTTCCTTTATTTATGCCATACACTACAGTGCATAGAATCCTGTACGATTGGTAAAAGTCATCAATATTCCCAGAGAGGGGATGGATGACAGGAAGGCTGGATGCAATCAATATGCTTTTGGCAGGGAGGAGGTTGTTTTATTCTTTTCCTTTGTAAATTTACATTTTTTTGTTATACAGAGAAATGTTGCCTCACCAGCGTACACGATAAAGCCGACTAAACAGCGTATTATGAGTACCACTCAGCGTCACTCATCATGTGCGAGCTTTTTCTCTTGACAGCGATGCTCTAACTGGGCAGAAGATTCTCTCAGCAATTTCATTACAGTTTCTTTGTTTCTGGCCAGCTATTATCCATCACCCGCTGCTAGATTTATCCTCTCATATTGGCCACAAGCTGACTAAGACCACATTCAGCTCTCCAGCTTAATGAAGTCATCTATGGGAAATGTACCAAGTGTTGTTTTCTAATGAGTTGGCTCGTGTGCTTCAGGCCACTGAGTGAAGCTGCAGTTCTAAAATGCTTGCATGGAGTCTGGTCTGTGAGTTAATTATCAAATAGCATTGTGATGCGTGATGCAATCCCAGATTGTGATGGCAAAACTAAATTACATCATGTGGTTTTACTCTGGACATTAATGTCTTCTCATTTTTTGTTTTAATGGGTTACATTGATTAAAATTTAAAAAACACTTAAACAATATAATTGTGATGTAACAATAATCTCATGTTCACAATTATACTGTCTTGTCTTATAAATCTAGCACCCCAGCTGTTCCTTTACAGTGGCTTCTGGCTGGAATATGTTAAATATAATTGGCCAAAGTGTTTAATATATGTTTCGTTGTTTTCTGTAGCTTGTGGCAGTGCACTACAAAATGTGATGTAATTTATTTTCATTTTTATATTATTTCATATATTTAATATATGTTTGGTAGATTTGAATCTGCACCAATGTTACAGAATAGTTAGTTAATGTTTTTTTTAATCAAATTAATTATTTTTGATATACATAAACATTTATTTTGTATTTATTTTTTATGTGAGTTATATATATATATAAATATATGAACTTCAAGTAAATTCACTATTGAAAAGTAAAGAAACTAAACAAACTTGGATTATTTCATAATGTAATTGACCAAAAATAAAAGCTATTATGATTTGTGCCATAATTCATGCAGCCATATGGTACACCACACTACAGGTTGGACTGGTTGTACCTTTGATGAGGTTTTTACAGTATATTATTTCCTCATCTGGTTTATATTACAGGTTGAATGGTCCTTGGAGAACCTGTTCTGCTGCCACGCTGCCTGGATTAACAGACAAAACAACAGACTCCCACAACCAGCTTGATGGGTGAGTTTGAATTCTTTTTATTTTGGCTTGTTTGTATTGTCCAGCAGAGAAAGGCTGCCCTCTTGTGCTCCTGGAGTAGTATTACAATATCATAATTCACAATGAATACCATCACAGAAATAAGACTGTGCAGCTACTGAGGTACTAAACTCAAACAAATTAGAAAAGGTTCATAACTTCATCACAGAAATCCACATATCATTTTATTGAAGTTTTGCTTTTTGAAGCAGTACTCTCTCTAAGGCTTACACATTGTTGACATTTAGCACCATCTTGTGGTATTAAACAGTCAGATGTTCACAATATGCTCAACACGTAACACAACAAGTAACAGCTGGAAACTGAAGCAACAATGTCTGATAAAAGTATTAAGCATCTGTGTAAAGCAGCATGGTTTTACTGACACAAATGCACTGCTCAGTGTCAAAATAATGCTATTTTACTACTATAATACTATTTTCAAACCAATTTAATTTATAGTTTATTGATAATACATATAAAAAAAGATAACTTACATTCTCACAAAGGTTTCCTGCAGTTCTGTTTTGCGTTTCACATTGAATCCATCTCCTTGTGTTGAGAGGCTCTTCCACACAGAGACACACAGGCTTGGAGACAAGTTAACCCTGAATTTTTAATATCTGCACACAGAATTTCAAAGGCTTGTGGAAAAATTATAGATGAACCATGACAAGTCAGATCTATTTGAGCTAATTAGACGGAAAGACACACAGTGAGAGAAATCCAGAAAACTGCAGTATAATCTTTATATGTACCGAAACTTTGTGTGCTGTAGCTACATCAGTCAGTGAGTCATGTGTTCAGTGTTACCTGATCAGATGTCTTTGTAACGTAACTTCTTCTATGTTATTTAGGTAGTCGACATCTACTTCTTATTACAGTTTATTAAGTCTATCATACTTTGTGACAGAGCTGGCAAAGAACTCACAGGAATGCTTATAAATTGAAATCTCATCTTCAAGTGCTGAAGTATTTATACTGCAGTCACTTATTACATGTTTTACATTTTGGCTAATGACTTTTGAACTGTGAGATGTAGCAATAGTAGGAGTAACGATACTTTCATAGGTATGCATAGGATGGTGTAGTGGTTGGCATTTTTGCCTCACGGCAAGAGGGTTGCAGGTTTGAATCTGGTTTTTGGCTCATCTGTTTGGAGTTTGCACAGTACAAAGACATGCAAATTTGGTTTAATTGCCCATAGGAGTGAATGCATGATTGGTTGTCTGTCTCTATGTGTCAGCCCTATAATAGTCTGGTGACCTGACCAGGGTATATACCGCATCTCCCCAATCAGCTGGGATAGGCACCTTGGATAAGAGGTTCAGGATAATTCATGAATTAATATTTTCAAAGTGAGTTCCTATATTTAATCATACCATATTTCGATCTTGAACAAAATGTGCGAGTTGGTTTCTGTCTGTTATTGGTTGCCAAACTTAAAGGGACAGCTTGATGCACTTAATGACCCTAAAGTCTCCAGTCTCTTTAACACAGACGCCAGAAGTCTGGGAGGGCTGGGAATGATCCTAGACCTGAGATGACTGTGTTAATAAACCCTGTGCAATATGTCCACAGATAGAAGTTGGAGAGTACTGTGTGTACAAGTGATTCAGTGAGACACAGGAAGACAGAATAGCCCAAACTCAGTATATACCAACTTTCAGTACTGTTGGTGAATCGAGCGGCAATCTTGTTGGGGATGACGAGGTTCTTCCAGCTTTGTTAGTCGAAAATCCAACTTGAGGGGCGTTCCAGTTGAAATTTCTGTCTGAGAATTCTGAAGTTGATAGAGATAAGTTCACAGTAAAATAAAAACACGATGTTTCTAAAATTCTGTAAGTAGTTAAATCAAATGAAACCGAGTGAAGAGCATGTGCACTGTTGAGCATGGCTAAACCTTAAAATAGCTCCACCTTGTGGTCATTTAGTAAAACAACAGCAGCCTACTGGTCTTACACTAGTTACCGGAAGATTACTGGTGAAAAAACAGGCAGAAGCAAAGGTGTTGTTATTGTAGTTAACTGTATGTTATAGTATCAATCCCCCTTGGAACTTTTCACGTCTTATTATCCTGCAACTTTCTATCAAATAACCTTTTTTTTTTTTTGTCACTGATCAAGTGAAACCCTCGACTACAAACAGGTGATCTCAGTTAAACTGAGATATGACTTCAAATTGGGTGCACCAATGATGATTTAGGTGTATACTTTAAATAATCAGACTTGTACCTGGAAGGTCGCTGGTTCTAATCCCAGGACTGACAGTTAAAGGGATGAGTTTCCCTTGAGCAACACACCAAACCCCTCACTGCTGACCGGGGGCAGTAATGTGTTGTGGGACTAATAAGGGTATTTCTCAGTCATAAATGGAGATAATACTTATATGTATGCTATATTTTAAATTCATTTAGAGATTTATTTTCACTGTGATATTAAAGATTTTGTTGATTAGTGTCAAAAAAGCCATTAACGTACCTGTACCTCACTCACCCATCCATAAAAGCAGTTGAACTAGTGACCTGAGCAGCTGCATGTTTGAGGTCTCCTGACATATTATTATAGCAGAAACCTGCCATCAGAAAGTTTATATTTTTGTTGCCATGTTATAATTTATGTGTAATATCCAGAATAGTTTGAGAATGTGTGTTGTGTGTGAGTGTGTTGGTGGAGCAGAGCAGGAGGAAGTGGAGGGCTGTCAGAGTCAGAGGGACGGGCTGTTGTTTGAAGTGCCGGGGAGTACGGAGCTGAGGTAATTGTGTCTGACGGGCGGCGATAATGATGAGGCGCAGATCAGATCAGCTGCAGATCCCCTGCGTCCAACCCCCCGCTGCTCGCCTTCACTTTTCCCTTCTCTCCTAATTGACCGGGCCGCGTCTCCCCCGGGCCCCTTTGTTATTATTTATTAATAATTCATCGCTAAATAATTCACACCCTTGGACC
>CAFUXE010000196.1:512247-525622 GCA_903364295.1 Serranus cabrilla
GGCTGAAAAGCACTTGTATCTAAATCCTCCCATAGCTCACTGTTGAACACTGGGGTTCTCACTCTTTACCTGCTTTGCAAATGGTTGGAACTGAGCTGAATAAACACATTTGTAATTATGAAGGGACATAGCATTTAGAGATATAACATGTAATTGTTCTGCATTAAAATGCTTAAAATCTACTTGATCTATATTCCATATTCTGTTATAGTAATAATAATAATAATATCCTTTATCTAACCAGATTCATTGAGCACACTATCCTCTTAAATTGCAGTAGAAAAAATATATTTTTTAATGCTGTTACAGTAGAACAGTACATTGACCAAGAGTACTATTTTCTCTATCCTATCCTTTAAATTTAACTTAAATCTCCCTATAACAATCAGCTCTGACAATCTCAAACATTATTCTCAGTGGAAGGGGCAACATATTGAAAGCTTTTTGGCTAATTCTGTTCTGACCACTGGGAACAACATCTGTAGATGATTGAGAGAGTGTAAGCCATGTATATACACAGATAAGGAGGTAGAAATGCAGTATTTGGCCTCTAAAATATGGATATTTCCTGCATTTCTCTGTTTTACATAATATAAAACTGAATTACAGTGGACTTTAAAGACACCTTGGATTTTGTGAAGCTGGGATAGACATTTTTCCCTTTTTTTGGGGCTTTTATAGACCAAACAGTTAATCTAGAAAATAACTGATAAATTTCATTCCAGCTCAACTGGATGAAAATATGTGGAATTTGCACCAATATGACTTTACTGAAGCTCTCAGAAGCTCCTGTCTATAACTCTCTTCAAAAGATTTAACATTATACAAACTATAATAAAACTACATTATAATAAAAATTCATTCAAATAATAATGTAGAATAAGTAATAGTAATACATTATCAACCAATTCTAGAAATGAACATGAATTAAATAAAAAGCTAAATAAACATCTACTGAAAATTAAGGATCACTAAATCGCTGACTATTTACATGACATATAAATAAGAATAAAATACACAGTTAACACAATTTCTAAATCACCCCAAGCATCGCTTTCTGCATTATATGTTATTAAAAAAGTTTTAATATACGGAGTACGGCAACTAAAATCGGCCGAGTGATGACTTGGTCAGACTCTTGAAAAAGGAGTAAAAAAAAAAGGATGGTGGTTATAAAAGTCCATTACTTTTACATTTTTACTAAAGTTCAGATCAGTTCCTTATTTTCATAGTATAAATACACAATACAATGGGAAATAAAGCATACGTAAAATGACCTTATAATGAAGTTATAGTTGAGCATGTGCTGGTTCTTGGGTCTGTCTGGTAACAGTGTTGTGTTCAGCAGGAGTCAGCCAGCAGAGGTCAGCATCCGATCACCAGAATAAATCCGGCACATACAGTTCAGCTGCTGCATGTGTTTGTAGGGCTGCAGTTAATTTGAAATCACATGCTTTGTTTGTGTTAAATTATTCATGCAACCTTTCATTAACACCCTAAACAAATACAAATTGCACAGCATACAGGGAATCACGTCAGTCACACTGTGCCAAGGAATGTTTTCTTAAGAAAACGCCTGCTTGCTGGTTTACTGTATATTATTATTGAGTATCACACAGCTTCCCCAAAACCCACTGGCCTCCTGTTTCGCTTTCTGCTTACTAACTAGTTTGTGATTAAAATACATAAAATATGAAAAGGTTATATTTGAGACTTTTTGTTGCCTCTGGCTGAGTAGCTCATCAAACTCAATCCAATGTTTAAATTTTTAACACGATTTTAGAATTGAAAATGTCGACTGTTTCATAACAAGTTACAGAATCATTCTCTCTGTCTCTCCCTCTCTCTCTCTCTCTCTCTCGCTCCCACTCAGTCTTCCTTAATACACTGGCACTGTGTCGAGTCACTTGGGCAATACTCGTCTTCAGAGCATTGCCTAGTTGCTAAATCTCTTTTAAGCAGAGCAATATATCAAAAAAATCAAAGCAACTCTGAACCCAGTCTTTTAAAAGTTGAGATTTTTTTGTTGGGGGAAATTTCTGGATTGGGGGGAAAAAAACAAGTTTATGAAAAAAAAACTCTTCCCAGTTTGTGTTTCTTTGGGGAATGGTTCATCTGAAGCTGTCGACAAGGTCCATACAAGTCTCCTGCTACCACGGAGCATACAGACTGTCTTTCATGCTGTGGTGGTTTGGGACCAGAGAGGAAGGGCCAGCAGAGAGGAATCTGTCTAGCTGAGCTCAGTGTATACACTGCATGTATTTTTGTAGACATCGCCGTAGACTTCACTTAATCTAAGAGTACATCAAAGCATCCTCTGCTCCTCTTCTTCAGCTAAATCCTTCTCTGGTCCTTATTACCAAAGTGCTCATAAATGCCTTTGGGGAGTTGAGAAGAGGGGAAAAAACACAAACAAAAAACAAACATGTTTGCTTTTATCTTTCAAATAACTATTTATGCTGGTACAAATGAGCATTCGGAGAGGGGATCATATTGTATCATAGCGGGTGAGGATGTAAAGATTCATGCCGGCTGAAAAGAACAAAAGGAAGACAGTGTTCGGCGGAGCAAATTGTTTCTGTGACGTTCGCCAGAATGTCATCATCGCCGGTTGATTTAAGTGGGCTGCCAATCTGGAAAATGACGCTTTTTGATTCAGCAAGTGGTTTCAGAAAGTGCCAGCGAACATGAGATTAACAAATGGCCTGCACCAGACTGTTTTTGATTTATTTTTGATGGCTCTGATGTGAGCATGGAAGTGAAGGGACTGGTTGTATACTCCAGCGGACCACTAGGTCGGGGCCGGGGCCGGGGAGTAAACAGGCTCTCAGCGGCACAGGAGTCTTTCCATCAGGATAGAGAGTGTAACCCCATAGAGATCCTAGAGAGTTCTGAAGCCCGAGATGGTGAATAATAGAACAAAGTGAGGATGAGTCTTCAGAGGTTCCACTGCTCTTCAACATCCCTCCATCGCAGGGAGAGCGGGTATGTGTGTGTGAGAGAAAGATGGAGAGAGCGCTGATAGTTGCAACTTCTCTGTCCAGCCTTGCTAAACTATATAGAAGTTACCTGACATGTTTTTCTCAAACACACCACTACATCACCAAAACTTTGCTCAGAAAACTGTTGTTGTAAGCTGACACAATGTTAGCTATACATAATAACAACGTCTGCATTCACATGACAGCATCCAAACCCAATCCCATGGGTCTGTGGGATCCTTTTTTTTCTCTTTTCGCTTATGAAAAATTCACCACAGCCACCCCCCTCTACGGCTCTCTTCTGTGCGTCTCCAACACCGAGAACTGACACGCGGTAAACGGAGAAATATTCAAAGGCAGGCCGGGTGCTGCCTGTCTCCCACAGGGGTCTCCTCTTTACCCCCTCACCACTGCTGAGAAATCAAACCTCTTTGGACGTCACACAGGCCGATTGAAGTTCGGCGCCTGCTCCGGAGCGGTCCCTTTGCCCGACGATGGCAGGCGTCATTAGAGCTGTCAGTCACACCCTGGCAACGGGGCAGAGCCGCAGGGCACCCTCAGGGCCCAATCAATGTTGGGGTCCCCAGGAAAGGGCCATCAAAAGACCCTGTAAGACGATGCTGTAACCCTGCATCGTCAAGCTCCACTCTCATCCCCCATTGATCACATGATTAATAGCACAGCTCCACACTATGTTTTTGAACTCCGATGCAAAGCTGTGGTCTTGTATTTTTAATCATTGACTTCCCATTGGCTTGGGTATGGAAATGTGCACCCTGGAAGTCTATATAGGAACGGTCTTATTGAAACTCTAATAACGAAGGGGAATGAAACTCACAAACAGCTCCCCAGCAGCGGCAGTGGGAAACAGGAGCCAGTTGTTATTTTTTGCATCATTTCAGCCTGCCTTTCCCAGTGTGTTGCAATTACAATGAGTCACATGATGCAATGAAAATAAATGAGCCAGTGGGTGCTTCTCTGTCCAACAATCTCAAATCCTGGAACAATGAGATATCCACGAAATCACGGTACACAATTCAAATACAGGAGCAAACAAAACCCAAACAAAACAAAGCAACCGTCTTTGAAGAGCGAAAAACTTAGACTGCCTGAGTTCCTTTCAACAATATACAGAGTGCAATATTCTCAGTACCAGTATGTTATTCAGAGCGTTCCTCCAAATATTTGGAGAGAAGGAGGGGAGATGAAACGGGGATAGAACAATGGGACTTTGGCTGTGTTATGGCGTTCGTGCACCTCGCCCCGCCAGCCCTTTGTAGTGTGTGTTGTGTAGTGTCCGCGTCCCCAGTCGGTCTCCCGCTTGTTCTGAGTCCAGGTGGGGTCTCACCACCCCCTCCTCTTGCTCACCCTCCCCCCCTATCTGGCTATCTCGCACACACCTGCTCCATCACTCTCTCTCTCACACACACACACACGCACCTTTTTGTTTCCAGGCACATTAAAGAGTCATTTCATATTTTGCATTTTAAGCATTTTTAAATATCTGTGTTGGATCAGGATTGGTGCCTGTAATCCAAATCTGGCTTTGCCCATAAAATAATTTACTCCTCCATAATGGTAATAACACTGTTAAATATTCTCTTTGATCGTCTGGTTCAATTCAGTGACATATAAGAAGGTATTCTGAGTCTCTGGATTACATAAAAACGGAGCTGTACTTAATATATACATATTATATATATATATATACATATTAATTAAATCATTTATTATTGATTACAAACAAGATCGCTGCTGTCAAGTGCTGTGCATAGATGAAGAAGGATAAAGGATTTTGCTAATTTATTCCGGCTCTCTCCTCTCATGGACATGGGTAAAATATTCTCTCTGGTCTATAACAGTGAACAACTCTGGAAAAGTTGTGCAGAAAGTTTCCCTCATTTTAAATGCATTTCGTATGTAAAAAAGTTGCCCTTAAAATGCCCAATAGCAACACATTTAAAAGTGGCAGGATATCAGTTTCATTTTATCTCACACTCACATCAAATCCATGAGATAAACCCTTCACTGCATGCCCCCACCACCACGTCTCCCCCTGCCTGTGTGCAGTACTCTAACAGACCACTGGGTGATGCTCAGACGAGCGCCGCACGAAGATGAAGTTGTTGAGTCTGGAACAAAGACAATAAAGTAATGATTTCTCTGTCAGATATTTGGCTTTGGGTACAGAGCGTTGCTCGTGTTCTTAGTAAAGGGTGATCATTAGCGAGTAACAGGGACTGCAGACACCTTTTTATCCAGCAATCAAAGGCAAATAAGAACAAAAAGGAGGTCTGACCTATATTCACTCTGCAGCAGCATCCCAAAGGAGCGGCAGGTACCCGGGCATCATGCACCCTCCCAGCAATACATTAACTTCTTCTTACAGGATGTGAACTGACTAAAACAAATATAATCTTAACCCTTCTACTCTTTTTAAATGAGAACCGATAAAGAAACACTTTCCAACATACGATCAATAAATTTAACCACTCAATATTAAATTTTAAATCCAGCCCCCTTCCTCTCTCTTCATCTCCCTATGGGGGAGTTGAGGGGGTGTCTATGGTCAGCGTGTAGAGGCTGTGTCTGGTGGAGGTAATCCTTGGTGATCTGCCCTAATCTGTCACAGATACGCAGCTGAAGAGCAGAGAAGCTGTTAGAGGAGAGTGGAGAGAGGGGGGTGAGAGTCAGAAGAGGGGGAAAACTGGATTATGGCAGTACGTCTGCATTAACTCACTGGCCTTATCTCTTAAATGCTTCGCAAAAACAGCTTTGACTTGTACACAGGGAATGGTGCGGTGTACAAGCTCGGATGCATGCGTGTGTGTGCGCAGGCCTGCATGTGTGTGTCATGTGAGCAAAGCTTATTTAATGCCAGCCACACAGGCCTGAGAAATAGGTGTCCCTGTAAGTTCACATCCCAGCCCCCTGACAGCCATTCTCAGGTGATTCAATTCATGTTTCTTTTGTTTTAACTTGCACGGCAGCTGAATTCACAGATCACAAGAATATACATCCTGTCAGACTCGAGTAATGTGTTTATGTCATCAGCGTCCTGTGACGAGCTACTGGCAGCTGCCAGCATGTGTGACGGCCGTGGATGTGTAAAGAGAACTGGGTACAGCACTGGAAACAGGGCCCCATTTATTCCTATGAAAGTTACTCAGTGGGGCATGAAGCCAAGAGAAGTTTGACTATTGTGTCCAAATTGCCGGGTTTTCCATTTATCTTCTGCACTGTGGGGCCCATGAAACAAGTGCACATGAGTTTAGTGCTCCACTAACTTGAATCAGAATAAAATGACTTTGTGCAGAATTCTCTAGACTTTGTGAATGTTATTGAAACAAATGGATGAGATTCTGGTAGTTAGATGAGTAATTTTGTGTTGGTGATGCTAAGTAAATATAACAGTGATTTAACCTGTTTCAAATATTATCACAGGAATAGGGGTCGTCAGCAATTCTAGGTCTGAGTTATTAGAGAAGCCTTCCTACTTACTTGCACATTGTTGCTCCTTATACTCTTTGATTGACAGATGGTTCATCCAATCACCTGCCGAGTATTTTTTGAAAGTGCCTGCCCTTTTTCTAAACAGTTTCCAATGATTGCTTCAGGTGGTTTTATGTTACCAACCACCTGGTGCATCAGGTTAACTCTGAATGGCCGCAGTCACTGTCTGGTTCTTGAACACAGACGTAAATATAAAATCCATCTTTGTCCCTATATTGGTAATTATGTGCTTTTTACATATTTTTTCCTGTGGAAACCACATGCAATTATGGTTTACATGGTGATTGTTGAAAAAATAACTAATTGTCGGTTGTTGCGGATGAAAACCGTCTCGCGTGTCGAGTCGCGCCCTGGTTTGGAGCCTGATTTACCCAGCAGCACAGGAACACACACATCCTTTCGCAGTCATAAACACGTACACACACCCACCCACAGAAAAATCTCAAAACGTGTTCACAAACAACTGTTATAAAACTGATATGTTGATTGATACAGTCGGTGCAAGTCTCCCTAACACAAACAGCCAGAAGCACGCACTGTCCTGCGCTCACGCAGTCCCTCATCTCCAGTCATGGGAGGGTCACCCCTCGGCCCTGAGAGAGAGACTGTGTGGATGCTCTCATGTTTATGTTTGGGAGATTAGCAATGATGAAAGAATGCCTTTTCAAGTCTGGGCTAGAGGGGCCTCTGTTCAATGCCCCACCCTTCTCACCACACACACACACACACTCCTTCACACACACACACACATTTGTGCAACATAAATAGCCATAGACACTCATAGAGACGAGTCATTTCGTCATCAATCCTCACACATTGTACTCAACCATATGTTAACCACATCCAAAGATCTGCAAGATTGCAGAAACATTGCCTCCAAATCCATTCCTGACATTGATTCAGTCGTCTCTGGGGTCCAGGATCTTGGTCGTGCTGTACGTGGAAGCTGCACTGACACTTCACCCTCATCTATCCTCTTCCCTTCATCATCGAACCCCGATGAAAGAGCCTCATTGTTCTGTTCTGTCTGTATGTGGTCTCTCAGTCTTTTCTCTCTCTCATTTCCCTCCTCTCTCTCTCTCCCTTGCAGCCATATGCTTGGCCCTTTTTAGTGTTTCTTCATTTCATATCCTTGTGGTGTCATGGATTATAATGTGCCATTCATTTTTGGGGTTGTTCGCATGCCAGCAGACGAGTCCAGCACTCTCTATCTTCCTTGTCATTATCTCTTCCCACCAAACCAAACAGAAGAAGTTATGAGGTTTAAAGCCGTCTCTCTATCGGTTGTGGATTTGGATTAGGGAATCCCTCATTTTGAGGGGACAACATGCTCGAGCAATTTGTTTCCCATTAGCTGTAATATAAAGCAGGGTTTTCCAAACAAAACATGCTTACCAATGGGTGAAGCACTCACCGCATTGAGGCCTCTCCCAGAAAAAATGATCTAAAGACTATTTGGTCACAGTCCCGTGATCCTATTCACTCTTGAACTATTCCATTGTTTGAAATGCATCAATCACAGGTTTGTTTGACCAGGTATTACAGGCTCTATTGTGTAACTTTTCTCCTTTATGCCAAGCTGATTCTGTTTTCTTTGGCTTCTTGACAAGGCCCCACATGACAGTTTCACTCACTGCAGAGATTCATGCTTGGGGAACAGCTCATACTAAACGCCAGAGTTCCTGCTTGTCTTTAAACTGACTAAACACTTTGATATTCCCCAGTTTTATTACCCGGCGTGGTGACTGTATCCAGCTACCTCCTTTGTTGTCTCGGCAAGCAAACCATCCATTCATCAAATTGTTGGAACCACAGATGTAATTGAAGTTTTTAGTGCGATCACGGATTCTGGGGGGGCCCTGGCTGTTGAGAGGCAAACTCCCTCAGGTCTTACCTACCAAACAGTGGAAAGCACCTTTTCAGGTGAAGTCATGAGAGAGCAGTTTTGCGGTGGAAGATTGAGGATAAGGGAAACAGAGGCGTGCTGTTAGAATGTACTGGAAACTACTTAATTAAGCGTAGATCAAGATGATAGTCATTATCTCCTGATTGGCTTGATAATGTGTTAGCAACAGGAGCCAGCGTCCTGTTTCGTGGCACAGAGGAGCAAAGGGAGAATAAAAGCCAAAGACAAGATAGACAGAAATATCAAGGAGGTATAAAGGAAAGAAAAAGATGAAAAGCTGTTGTAAAAGCCAGCTTAACCTGGAGGCACCGGCCTGGCAGCCTGCGTGCAACTTGATACGTCCTCTGTGACAGCTGCTTGATGTGTCGGCTCAGAGGTTGTGGAACCAGTAGAGAACTATGGGAGTGTGGATGGTTTTGTGTGTGTGTTGTGGCCGTGTGGGGTCTGGGTTGGCATGCTTGTTCAAAAAATGCCACGAGGCAAATGATACACCACCCTCCATTTTTAGAATTGCTACTTGCAGATTAAATTGCATTCCGACGTGCCACCCGCTCCAAGAATGAGACGTCTTGTGCCTCGCCGTTAGCGACACACAGGAATGTGATGTCACGGCGAGCTGACCTATATCAGCATGTCCTTAATACAGATCGTTAACACTGTAGCCGCCTGCCGCCTCTGATGCATGAGAACGGTCCTCCTTTATTTGTCTTAGGCACAAAATAAGGGAACAAACATATTGACTCAATCAACATTGTCCTCATGAAACTTGTATGGGCAGTTAGATAAACATCCTGGATGTGTTACACAGTATATGCACCAATATAAAGCCTATAGAGTGATCAAAGCTGCAGGCGGAGGAGCCGGTCCATATGCAGGACAGGATATGTGTTTGGACAGTTTGTTGATGTAGATGTACAGTATTTGTTGTACATGGGGAGCAGATGGCACTACCATTGACCCCTCCGTGTGTCTTCCTGTCCCCTAGCTGAACCACAGCGTGAGGGGGCCCTTATCTGGTCAAACTGGGCGGTGGGGAGGGGAAGGCTTTGAAGGCACGCTTGTGTGGCGATGCAATCAGGCAGACTGCTGTAGGGCCGCAAACCCCCCCCCACTCCAACCCAACCCCTCCTGCCCAATAACCCTCTTTGCCCTTCTTCATCCATTCTGAGCCGTAGAAAGATGCTCGTGGAGCGCTCCCTGGGTGTTGTTTGAGCAGCAGAGGCTCCCGGACAAGCCTTGGGAATTATGCGGAAGGTATCACGTACAGTCCTTCCCATTCCCCAATAACAAGTAACATCTCTAAGTGATAAAACACTTACCCAAGGGATTCGTTGCAAATTTTCCACCCTGGACAGAAAAATAAATAGAGATTATCTATTGAGACAATATGATCCCAGTGGTCACCCCCTTTACTCTGCCCTCTGCATGGAGGACACAGATAAAGACTCTCAGATATCTCAGATATTGATAGGAAAAAATGAAGTCTTCTGAGGTGGATCACAGGAACAGCAAATGCAACTGGATGTTCTGTATGGGCAGCGCTGGAGAGTAACTAGTTACATGTAACAGCACTATGTAATCAAATTACAAAATAAGTGTAGTTGTAATTCATTAACGTAACTGAGAATAATATGTAATTAAAATACAGTTACTTATCAAAATTTTGGTGATTACAAACATTTGATGATCGTCACCTTCCTAAAATAAAGTCATTTAAAAAAAATATCATAGATTCAATATTTCCAAACAAAACAGGAGAGCAGAGGCTCCATTTATTTGTCAGTATGCGGTGAAATTCTGAGCATTGTTTCTGGTTGGTTCTTTTGTTTGAATTTGGACTGCCGTTTCTGCCAATCAAACTAATACACGTTGCTTTTAGGTTGAGTCATCATTGTGTGTCACCTGTGACTTTTGTCCTCCCAGGTTTACACTGCCTGTTTCAAATGTAAAATCCAGATTTAGAAAAGGTAGGAATCTGATTTACAATGGACTTATATTAAATTTAAAATCGTGCAAAGACAGATGCGCTGTTTCGCACAGCATTACAACTCTTTTGGAATCAGGGTTGTATTTTTGTCTGTATTTTTCTGTTTTAAAACATCTTCCATAGGACATGTAATTATTTTAAACAGGGAACTAACAAGTATTCTGCGACTTATTACATTTAAAAGTAAACTCCCCAACACTTTGTTAGGTCCTAGGCAAAGCGCTAATACCAATGTAATAATGTTTGTCTGCTGTCGAAAACTGTGTGGGAACGCAGGCATGTCTTCAACTCCAGTAATTTAATTTCACTGTTGTTATTATTGCACATAGTGTCTGTTTGTTTTGGCTGGAAAGAAGCAGAGCAGTCTACTTTGAGCTGTCAGTCAGGTATCATTGAAACGGGGGTTGTTAAATGTCACTGGAGCCAAAGAAAGCTACTGCTTACAGTTCACATGTGGTCGGTCCAATATACAGTAAGAACATTTGCATGCTGGCAAAAATGTATGCCAGCTCTCCCAGATTTTTCCAATTATTTCTCGTGATATAAAAGACATAATTTCATCTAGCTAACCACTTTGATGCTTTCATCTTCTGCTAATATGTTCCACACTAGCATTGTAACAACACTCTACCACTCACAGATATTGATTTGGATTAGGCTCTGTCACGTTCGGGGATTGCGTAAATGAGGCTTCTCTTTTTTTTTCTTTATTCTCCCCTCACTCATTTTCGTTCCCCCTCTCACTGTCACATCTCCATGCTGCCTCCACACAGGCCCTTTGATGTGCCTGCTTTAATTTGGAGCTTAATGGAATCTGTGGCACTGCTGTGCCTATCGGTGGCAGGATCACAGATCCCAGGGTTCATTGCGGTATGCCTTCATTCTGGTGAGTGGGTGTCAAGATAGCCGTGAAACAATGGAGGAGGGCCTGTAGCCCTAGGAGACGAACTGCATTTCCAATGCAGATCCCAGAGTATCGGAAGCCCCTGTCGGGTTATTGCCAGTGTGTTTCACTGCAGGAAATCCCATCTGTAGCTCACTATTACAAACAACTGTTGACTTAACAATGACAAAACAAAGCATAAAGCCATTTTATTGACATTACGTGATGCATCGGAGTATTATGTATGAAAGAACAGGGGCCAAGTGACGTAAACATCAGAGGAGCTTTGCTGCTAAAGAAACTGTGGGAGCTACATGATTTATCAGAGTATTATGTTTGAAAGAGCATGAGGTCAAAATGAACAATACAGTTGTGAAAAATACAGTTAGTAGGTGAATAATGAGAGTACTATCGGCCACAATAACAAGTCACAGTAATAGGAACCCTGAAGTTTGAGTGTTGTCTAAAATGAAAATAAAAACAGAATGTGATATTTTGCTAATCCTTTTTGACATATTTAATTGAAAACTGTACAAAAGCAGTACATTTGAACTGATAAACTTGGATAAACATGATTCTGAATTTGATGCATTTTATTTCTGGGTTGTAATCACATTTAGGTGGCGCTGGTGTTTACGATTGCTGACCACAACCCTCATGTTTCCAATTTATTTCAGCTAAAATGTATATAGTATCTATCCATGCAGAAACATACACAATACACCGTAAATAAATGCAAATATATAAGGCCCCGATCACACCCGTAACATGTCGCTGCAGGCTTGGCAATTTCAGAGACGCCACGGCGAAGCGCATCGAGCAAAACAACGCGGTCTGTGTGGCGCCGTGTCACTCTCTCACAGCCCAACAGCTAACCAGCTAGCCAGCCTCTTTATTGGCTTAGTAAAGGTTATTATACTTTTCAGAGACATTCACCTGGATACTTTTTGCACACGTTCTTAATTGTGGAGTGATTTTGAATGATAAAGTTAATCATTTTTAGATTATGCTATTACCAACCTTTCGTCTGCGTTTGCCCCACTGCTCCTGCCACATCTGGTAAAGTCTGGTTTTAGAGCCCGCCTCTTGATTTATTTGTTTGGCTGCCTGGGCCAAGTTGTACATTGATGAATGGTACGACTTCATGCCTTGTGATGAAAAGTTTGAAATATTTTAGCCTGTATGTGCATCTAAAAGAGAGAAGAACATCTTAAGAAAAGGGTTTTGCTGCCAACCTGTTTCTAGCAGCCTTTCACTGGATCACATACGGTCCAAAGAATACATGTCTAAACACATGCAGGACATCATTTCTCACATATTTGTTTTTCTTCACTCTTCACAAGATAAAGTGATTGACCATCGTAGCACCCCTCATAGGTTAATATAAAAAAAGCATAATACCTTGATAACTCTCAGCTTTCCTCGTCTCTCCTTTTCTAAACTCAGTTTTTTCTTCAGGAGTCTGGGCAGTCGCTCTCAGTCCACCTGCATCTGTTTGAACTAAACAGCAGGACTTCCTCTGTGGGAATTGCTTTGACTCTTATTTCTGAAACATGTATGTTTTATAGCCAAACCTTTGGGCTCGTACACTTTTGTGTGCCCTCAGATGGCGAAAAGATCATGTTGATTTATTCCTGAGTGGCACACTTCATATTCGACCACAGGTTGTGGTTTTAATCGCTCCGAGTGTTCACAACCACTTTCCACCTTACTGCGGATCACACATTATCTTTAACTCTTACCAGTTGTCTCCTTTGTAGATTTTTTTTTCACATTATCTGTCCATATTCAAGTCGAACTCATAATTTAGACCATCAGGCTCAGAGTCTGGACTGCCCGAGAGCCCAGCAGAGCGACTGAACCTAGAAGAGATGTCAGGGATTTCACACACTGCAGTCCAGACTACAACTTTCAATCCATGGGGGTTATAAATCAAAGCAGGTGGTTTCCTCCCCAAAAACCTCTCCACAGGATAGAGTGCTTGAGGGCAGCAGGTTATGAGCGAGCGATGATAAAAGTATGGCCATAAATCAATTCTTCATCCTTATCAAAGGCATATTTCAATCGCTGTATGTACCGTTTAACTAGCATGCTAGTAAAAAAAA
>CAFUXE010000196.1:535372-563581 GCA_903364295.1 Serranus cabrilla
TTACATATCTGACAGTAACTCCAAAAGAAACGTAGCTAAGTAGGTTATCTTACTTGATTTCTGGTTTTACCGGGGACACAAACGGCAGTGTCCTGTGTGAAAGTCTTGTTGTTTTTTACCCCATCCATCCATCTAACACAACCCCCTCCTGATGTGGACTTTGTCACTTGTTATACTGCATCACCTGACATACTCCTTTGCTCACAATGCCGAAAAAAATGTCAATATGGTTCGTGATGAGCTAATGGTTCACGATCATTGTGTAACCATTAATGAGAACAGCCTAGATTAATGAGATAAAAATATTGATTAGCTGCTTTAAAGCTTTAATATTTTCTATCTAATGTCAACTTTAAGTCCAAAATAAAAGTAATAAATGCAGGAGCAGAAGGAAGCAAAGTTTGCGTGTTTATGATATGAAGATATCTCAAAGGCCAGGGCTCCAGCCGATACCAGATCTTCCAGTACCTCTATTACTGACACACACACAGCCCAGGGCCTGGAAATTGCCTTTCTGTGTCCAGAGGCAGAATTCACTGGAGCATCTTGAGAAAGTGCATCTGCAAGGATACAGAAGTCCCCCTTCAGGTCTAAACCTTTGATCCTTAAGAGACCCCCACCTTCCTTTTACCCCTCAGGTACAGGCATCAGTGTAATTGAAGATCATTACCAACCCACAATGCAACCCTCTCAGCGACCGTCTCCATAATGGAAATGAATTGTGCGATGCAGAGCAGCTCACAACAGCAGAAAATGGAAGCCAAGAGGTAGAAGGAGCGAGGGACGTATTCCAAATTGAAATGAAGTGGAAATACCCTGTCCGTGGTGCCATTGGTTAGCCAAGGAGCCGAAACGAGCAAGATTACTGGCTTACATTTGTAGCTCCTCAGTGTTTTTGTTTTGTTTCGCTGAAGTGGGGTGGTAAAGGGGGGTTGTGTGTGCACTTCAAAAGAATTTGCAACAAACCTAATTCATCTGAAGCGTAGGATGAGCTGGTAAGAAAGATGAAAGATGAAAGTGAGTTGGCATGGAAACAGAAAGCACATCAGTGCTCGCTGGCACACAAAAGGGCTGCCTGTGTTGCATGTTGCATTTCTGCGGGAAGGGATCCAGAGAGGCTTCAAGTGCTATCGTGACCTTACAAACAAAATTAGCCAATTATGACTAACTAGGGTGCTCAATTTCCACTTTTTTATGAGACCGTGCTTATCATGTTTTTCTCTATTTTTACATAGGCCTATAATCTGGAGCATAGAATCAACATTTTTGTTACACACCTTCGAGTATATTTCCTCCACACTTGTTATGTTGGAGTGTTGCTGATCAATGTGAGAGTGTATTCAAGATTTCCAAAACAGCTCTAAAGCTCATTCCATCTCCGTTTCACACTTTCTTTCAACCCCTGGCTGTCCCCGTCTCCGCTGTTATCACTTTTCATCTCCTCGTAGACGCAGGTGAAGTATTAATTGGCGAGCAGTGAGAGCCCATATATCTTTTTCCTTTCCCCCCATTTGATCTCAGGTAGGGGAATTCCACAAGTTGCTACTGCACAGACCTCCAGTGCTGCTGCTGCTGCTGCTGCTGCCACTGCACACACACATGCAAGCACACGTAAGGACACATGCATGCCACAACAACAAAACAATAAATTATATTTTTATTATTCCTGTCCGCCAGAGTAAATTGTAATCCACATATTTCACAACATTTCTGGGGGTCATGGAGAGTGTCAGATCTCGAAAACAATGATAGACACATGTTTACAATGTGTTTACAGCGTGTTTAAAGCTGCAGTCATCACAATGAGAACGGGTTGCAGCAGTGCAGAAACATTCATATTCAACATATTTGTGGTTCGGAAATGTAGAGATTTAACATTATCTGTAGTTTGCAAGAGCAAACATTTTGTCTGGGGAGAGAGAAACTGACTGAACTCTCTTAATGCGGGAGTGCACGCGGCCAATGTTCCTTTGTAATCCTGTTTAAATTTCATTCATTTTTTACTTTCTTTACTTTAAATGCTCAAATTTAGCCTATTATTAATGTTTACCTATACACTGTATCCAGAGGCTTTTGAATTGCAGACGCCACAATCACCATGTGGTTTATATACGTAGAGATGTTGGACTAATTGATCAGTATAAAAGTAAGAAAACAGTCAAAATTGTGCACAATTTAACCTACACGGTTAAACATTGTTGTAAAAGCCAAATAGCCTTTTGCCATTTGAAATCCCATTTTTCAAAAACAATATTTTAAATGCTGCTAAAATCAATATGTCGGCACTGTTTACTCCAGCAGCTCCAGTCTCCACAAAGCTGGTGTGTGGTGCAACTTAATAATGATATTTCATGAAATGTCGTCAGGTATTGTGGTCTGGGAAGAGTCATGGTTTGGCATCACTTAAACCACTGGTGGAGTCAGGATGTTTGAGGGGCAGGGTGCTGTATGTGATGGGGCACCCTGTAGGGCACTTCCTGTTATATCTACCACAGGGGCATTAAGAGCACTTTCTCTACGGGTTAGCTAGGTGGCTAGTGAGTAAGCTTGCTTCAGCGTGCTGCTGGGTTAGGGTTAAAGTCGCCACTGCTGCAGGAGGTCAACACATTCAAATAGTCATTAGTATTAGTATTAATTCAGTTAACATTCAATTCCAAAATTAGTTGCAACAGCACATAGAGCTGTCTTCTTCTGACGGACTTGTAGCAACGGGTGAGTGGGGGAGCTTCTATCTTTGTTCACAAGCTAGTCACTATCTGTGTCTGACTGTTCGTTTAGTTCTGAGCAGGTAACATCCAGTGGGTTTTTTTTTAATGTAAGGAAAAACAATGCTAGTGCATGAAAGCAGTGAGAATTGACAAAAATGGATAGGTTTAGGCACCATAAATACTAGTTAAGTTCAGAATCATGATCTCAGTTTGCTGACATGATGATTTGCATTGTTGACTTACTTGACTTTTGTTTTTATCCCGGACACAGACAGCAGTGTCCTGTGTCAAAGTCCTGTGTGTTTTAATCCATCCATCCAACACAACCTCCTCCCTAAACGGACTTTGTGGCTTTTTGTCCTAACTATATCACCTGACATCCTCCTTTGAGTGGGGGAGGTTTATGTGATGTGACATGGAGGAACAGTGGGCATTCTTGGTTTCCTAGAAAATCAAGTATCATCCCAGTTTTTTAGGCAGCGATTTGGTTCTGAAGTTTTGGTTAAACTCGGCACAAAACACAGGAAAAGTCAACAGAACATGAAGAACTGTGAAGATTTCAGAGAGAAAGTTTTTCTGCAAACTGTAGCAGCATTCACAGAACAAACAATCCAAGTAAGGGAAAAAACCCAACATAAAAGCAGACAATCATTTCCAGAAAAGCAAACATTGTACAACAGTGTTGCCCCTAAACATTTACGGCCAGAACATTTGAAACAAAAAGGGCCTCTAAACAGGTAAACCGCCAGGACATACTGTTTACCATTTCATGTTCTCTCTCCGCAGAGGAGTTTGATCTTTTTCTCCTGTATATCCCGCAGTGTCACAAACACAATGCAGTGTCTCGCAGCTTCAAAGGCCCATCGGTGACAGGTTCAGGGGGAAAAGATCAAATATTCATTTCTAAGACACAGGATGGAAATTTAAATGAAATACAGTGAAAATAGGAAAATAACTGCTTGTGTCACTCGTGACAGGGACTCGCTGGAGAGGAAAAACCTTTGGGCTCTCCTTTGTGTTGTTTTTATTTTTACACTGGTGACGATCGCTGTTTTTTCTTTAATTTGCTTGAACGGAAAGTTTCATCCTTAAATCGAGTTCTTTGTTTGACAGTCAGAAAAACAGAGTCAGACTGTAGAGTCTGATTTTAATTGTTACTTTAATCCAAAAACCTTTTTCAGCCCTTTCTGCAACTTCCTCACTGCAGCCAGACTCTGTGTGTGAAAGATCGCAGACTTGTTTTGCCCCTTAGTTAAAACTTTTCAGTTTGTTGCTTGTTATGGCACCAAATGTTCTCATCATATCATCACATTAACTGGCAATCCTCTCTTGGCTCTCGTCTCGCTCGCTCCACACCATCAACAAAATATCCCTGTGGGGCTCCGTGGCACGCCCAGCAAAGAGCTAATTGAATTAAACTGAATTAATATGACTTACTGTATGTCCTTCCAATCCAGAGAAGAACATCGCTCTCTAATGCCCTCATGTTTATGATTATATGGGATATTGATTCCAGCACTTTAAAGTGATGTGCGTTTTATCATATCATCTAAACCGCTCTCTCATGGTTGCTTGTTTACAGCGAAACCCGTCTTAATCGTAAACACAGATAGCAAACACATGCAAAATTCCCACAGCAATTTGAATACCAATCCTCTGCAAACACCCTCTTTTTTTCTCCTTTTTTTTTTTACTCTTTCTATGCACTTGTGGAGGAAGCAACTTAATCTCTCTCCTCTTAGAGGCGAGCCGGGTTGTCAGCCGAAATCTTGGGCGGGCTGCGAACCGATTGCTAGAGTGTTTCATCAATATAACAACGATAACAACGGGGCTGACCTCGCGGAGCCTCTGAAACCAAACTTCACAGAGGGAGGAGGAGCTCCCTCCACTTCTGTTAAGTGTGTGAAGAGGTGGAGGGCTTTACTGGATTATTGGGATCCCTGCCTGGCTGGCGCACGCAGGGGAGCGTCTGTGCTGAAAGTCGGAATATAAGGAAGATCCAGATGTCACTTTTCTCACATTTTGAATTTAAACCTGAGCATCATTGGCTGCAGGTTAGCTGAAGTTTTTTATATCATGTTTCTTTTTAAATCCTAAAGCGCAAAAAAACACCACAACAGATTAAATTTCCTCCCATTTTCTCATACAGTCCCCCTTGCTCTCCTCCTCTCCATACTGCGCCATATCATTCCTTCTTACATTTTGTGTATGTGTGGATGCATCTGAAATGTGAGCGACTGCTCCAGCAGAGTAGAAAGCGGAAGGGAGACCAGCCGGCACATGTTGAAAGGCATGGCTGCTCTTTAATGTGGCTCCAGCTCGGGAGTCCTGGGCCTAATGAGGTGCTGTGGAGCTCTGCTGCTCCAGCTCCCTTTCGCCTACACACCAGCAGCCCACATACTGCCACCGCTGCACCATTCAGGATCATTAAGGAGATGCTCCCAAATTCCTCCAGGGACCCTGAAAGAAAAGAATATTAAAAAAAAAAACCTTTAGATTGGCAAGCAGGAGCAGTTCGGGTGAGAAGTACGCTCCAGTCGCCAGCAGTCACACCCAACAGAACACACACACATGAACTCATGGACTTGTTATGGACCAACACACAAGAGGAAGTGCAGCATCTAAACAGGTGCTACAGCGACGTCAGGACAGTTTAATGTACGATCAGTGGAGACGGGGCTGGGTGTAGTTTAAAATGGCAAAATTCTTGAAATTCTGATTCTTTTTTTCTTGTGGTTTTTTCGGATTCTTGGCCTGATATTATATTATGAAAAGAAATCAAGAATTTTAACTTAATTTTCAGCAGATTTTAGTAACTATAACATGTTATTTGTCATAAATCCGCAGATGTTTTGTGATTCTTTTGCTGAATAAGGGTTTAAAATAAGAGGAAACTTTAATATTTTCTAACCAAATTTGAAAGTTAAATATTTACTCTTTTTAGTTATACAGATTACTTGATTCTGGAGCTTCATGAGAACTAGAGGCTATATCATTATGACTTAGTCTTTCTATTATATTCTCAAGAAATCAATCAGTCTTTTGTTCCAAACTATGTCCACATATAGCACAACTTTCCCTTCACGAATTGGTTCGAGTTAACATCACCACAGAACAAAGAGGAATTCACTTTACTGTCATATAAGATAAATAAATGGAAGAAAATCATAACAATTGAGAAGGAACTGGAGAATGTTGCCTAACTTAAACAATTAAATTATTTTAAAGATTAATTTTCTTTCGAGTAATAATTTGTCGACTAACAAACAAACTTGTGAGGTAAAATTACTGTTTTTGTCAAAGGAGTCTGGTGGCTAAAATATATTTGCTGCTGCCCCTCCACAGCAGTACTTTGCTTAGTTTCTATGGATAAGTACTTCATACAACAAAAAAACACAAACTTGCCCTTTAATGCGTAACTGACAATGTATTACTGTATTTTCCTTTCCCTTGAACTATTTTTATATTATACAAATTATCATGTGAACTTGAACCTATTACGTGAAATTCAGTGAGTAAGCGATAAAATGGGCAGCAGCACAACACTCATTAATTCATTGAGTGGACTGAGCAGCTTTCAGTAAAGCTGGAGGCTATCATAAAGCTCACTTACTAATAAAACTAACTTAATGTAACATTTCCTCCTCACCCCTGGGTCAGTCCGGCTCTCATGTGCTGCTGGCACTTTGCACTCCAGGATTAGATTTCAGATTAAAGAACCTGTCTACATGCTGGGTCGTAAATATCAAACGTGTTTGAGCAACATTGTTTGACAGGTACGGTGCAGGCAATCCAAGGCTGCGTTTCCAAAACAGGAATGGAGGTCACTGAAATAAAAAAAAAGGTCATTTGGGTGTCATGTGGATAAGTAGTTTTTTCTATCTACAAATTCTGGTTGGCTGTTTTTAATACACCAAAAAAAAGATTTACACGTTCTTCCATTATCATAAAAATGTAATAAAGTAAATAATGATTGCACCATCATTGCTGCATAACTTAACAGTATCTTGATAACAACAGCAGTTCCAACATCAAAGTGCTGCAGAGGAAAAAGTAGAAATTCCTGAGCAGGAAATATTGGTGCAGTTATGTGTATGTCTGTATATGCATGTGATGCTGCTGGTGCTGCTGGTGCTGTGTGACAGTGGTATACCGCCCAACGAACAGGATGAATAATCCCCAACACCATCAAAGGATCCTCAAGTAGGGAGCTCAGGCCATGACAGCGGCACATACAGCGAGTCTCCTAGCCTGTCTCATACCCCCTGGGGACAGCAGAGGCCGAGGAGAAAGGGGAGAGAAATAGAGAAATGGGGAAAATGACAGGAGAAGAGAAGGGGAAGGAGCCGAGAGGGGAAATTGGAAAGGGAGAGAAAAGTAGGGAGAAAAGCAAAAAAAATGGAGAAGAGTTGGTGGTTGAGGAGAGGAGATAATGTGAGCTGCAGAAAGTTATAGAGTATTTAAGAATGATTCCTTTGGGTGATTGAGACAAAGTCTAACAGATAGTGGTTTGTCCCAGCCGAGGGGAGGCTGGACATACAGGGTTGACTCGTCCTTCTACTGATAACCGACATAAACTTTTATCATTTTTTATCATTTGAGGAAAAGATTTGATGAACAGCAGCAGGTTTACTAATGATAATTTTATGGAGGCCCTGGAGTCCGGAAACGTGCTATTTCTTTAACAATTTCTTTATTCTAGTTATTAACTCTTTTCAGAAAACGTACAGTGTCTTATATTTAGTACAAAATTCATCATGTTTGTGCAAACTGTGCATTTAAAACAATAAAAATTGTTAGTCAATTAGTTGTTTTGAACTTAGTCAACGAATATTTAGCCATTTTTTAAATGCTTTTGTCATACTAAATGTCTTCATTAATGACTCATTATTTATTTCCAAATAACACACATGCACATATTTGGAAAACACATTTTTAAACTAAGTGGTGCTTTTGCATAATTCTTTGTGGAGGAACTCAGTTTTACACATCATTTATAAATCAACTAACTGATTAATTGACAAAATTGTATGCGGGTTCGTTGGTTAAGACTCTCTTTCTTTTCTATCTTTCTTTCCTTCGAGTACAGCCCAAACATTTGCACACTATTTCTTTTTAAAATAAATACAAATTCTAGGAAAATAAATAAACAAAAACCAGCAATATGTCAAACTCACCAAACAGTGATGCTTAAGTGCACAAGGACCCCTTTAATATCAGTTTTAGATGCGATGCCAGTTTCTGCTTATAACATGCATAGTGGATTTTCAAAATAAAAACCTTGTTTTACAGGAAACACTTCAGGTCAGGCTGCAAAGCAACTAAGTAATGGTTAGTAAGAAAGATTTTTGTTTGGGTAAAAATAACTTCTTCTGTACTTACTTTTAAGAAGTAGAAGGTTCTGTTTTTCCTCCCACATAAGTTAACAGCATTGTATCCATCCTATCCAACAGCAAATAATGCTGCAGATGGGTTTTCATTGGAGTTAGTGGAAAGTCTGTTGTATCTCATGCGGGCACTAAATGATTCCCTATGTGTCCTTATCTGAGGGGCACAGAGCGGGAGTGTGTATCTGAAGAGTTTGGAGTGAGAACAGGTTGTTTTGTTTTGTTATCGAACTCTCCTGTTCATAATTATCACATCTTTTTGCTCTGACGTTCGCCTCTCCTCTCCTCTCCTCTCCTCTCCTCTCCTCTCCTCTCCTCTGCACTTGGCATCAGTGTGTTGCTGGCCTGTCTGACAGGGAAATACAGTAGATCACAGCTGGCTCGATGCCCACAGATAGAGCGGCTCCCCAGCGTCCTCACACCACCGCCTCAGATCCCGGGCCAATTCTCCCGCCCCGCCTCGTAGGTCAACCTTGGCTGCTCTCTACACCCTCGCACTCCGTCCCCTGAGCCGATGCCCAACCCACCACCCGTGGCACAGACACTCCTGCCTTTCCCTGCCAGCTTTTTACACAAACCAAAGAGGAACACAATGCAGTGTTTTTGTTAAGAGATGGACATGTAATTAACCTTGGACCGTGGGTGTTTTTCCTCGGTGTCAGGACTCGTGGAGAAATACGGAAGGCAGTTTAGCTAACAGTGAGGAATGTTAGCAGCGTGTGAGGGGGGCTAAATTAATGAAAAAGCCATCCATTAACCTTTGTGGCTCGCTGGCTGCTCACTCAGCCTGGGCTCCTGGATGGAGCTCTGCAGTGTAAACTGTGAACAATTCAAGTGATGCATGTTTATACTTAAAGCTGCAAAAGTTAAGCACTTAATATTTCAAGCCAAACATTCCATTGTTCCAGCATATTGGGAGATTTGCACCGTTTCTCTATTTTATACTATAGTAAGAGTAAGTAAATGAAACAAAAGCATCCATTAGGTCAGAAAATTCAAGTGAACTAGGAAGTTTGACGTTGTCATTTAGCCAAAAAGTCCTCAGAGGGAGCTGGTCTATATGAATAAATGGGTCAATAAAATATTGGACGTGGGAGACCACTGTTCTGCCCTTTTTCCTCCAAAATGATCTTGTGAACTGCAAATAAGTGTTCGACTGCGTTCTCATTGCTCGTAGATGAGTACGCTCTTCTGTTTTCTTTTCTGGTGTTTGGCATCACCATCTTACCAGTCCCGTCATACTACATTCCAGGCTCCATTAACATATTGCTCAATTTAACAGATCTTCCGTGTTACACAGATTATACTATAAAATCATAATGTATGACTTTGTAAGACTCCCGAAGAAAGACCATTTGTTTCAGCTGATGTTTAACTTTAACAGCTCTTCTGTGAACTAAGCAGATCAACCAAGGAGGATGTGTAAAGTTACTGTTTGACATCGCGAAACAGCCTCAGTCAACATGTCCACATAGTTTTTATAACTTGGTGAATAATGAAATGAGTTCTGCTTCGTGAAACATGACGAATTTAGCAGAAGAACCCGTGGTGAGGACAAATAAAGTCTTTGATGGTTTCCTGCTGTCAGACAAAAACCTAATTATACCTAACATAATGTGATAATCATTTCATCCCCATGTAAAAGAATAAACCTGATATGATATGTAAACATTTTTATAACTGCTGATTTATTGAAGTGGAGTTCTATTAGAGGAAACATGATGCTGAACTCGGTGATATAGAAAAGGTTTTTGCACTGAATATGGGGCAAACATTTGCGTGAACACCAAGAAATCATGTTTCCATCACTGACAGTTGGAGCTGGAGCCGAAATGTTCCCCGACTTAACAAAGTATTCTAACATTCACGATGAAGGTAAACAAAGTAGTAATTTAAACCTAAACCCTGGTGTTTCCCTAACCCTAACCATGCTGCTTGGAACCTGAAGGCTCAAATATACCAACTACACGTACAAGAACACATGACACCAGCCGTGCGTATCCTGTGGTGTAATAATGTAACTTATGGTAGTCAAGTAACTCTCGTAACTACTGCACTTCCACCATTTACGTACATTTATACGTACATTTATTTACTGTCTTTTATGACGCCTAACCTGGAAGTTTTTTGCCATAAACCTAGGTCAGTGGTTTGTAGCATAAATTCACAGTAGCCTTTTTTACAACGGCAAACCGTACATGCATGTACAATGACGTGTGCGATTATGCTGATGCTATTTTTAGAGAGCTCCGCTGTACTGCAGGCTGTGAATCGCTCATATGGGTAATTTTAACATATGCTCATTTGTGTTGTTATCGGTCTGTCCTTTTGAGACTTATACCTTCCCATAGCTGTGTAAGATTAAACAAAATAGATTTTTGGTGATATGATATAGTTTTGTATCAGAATACTTATATGAGAGCTTGGTCAAATGACATATTTTATGGTTTAATTTGGAGGACATTTCTTTCTGAATTATTGGCCGACTAACCAATAATAAAAAACTGTTAGTTACAGCCCAATTTCTACTGTATCTAGGAATAAAAACACAATACAGACTACACCCACAGCTCTCCTTTACTTCACCGAGAGGCCCGTAAATCGTCTGAGAAGGTGTCACAGTTAAATTTAGATTTGCACAGTCATACGGCTCAAACGCGGCTTCCAATATAAAGATAGTTCTCATCACATGACCCTCTAAGCCGTCCCTCCCCCAGTGTGCCAGTTCTGTGACATTGTTCATCAGCAATTACATAAAGCCCTTACAGCCGCTGTCGATGTTAGGCAGCATCTATTCACATGCAGATGTTACTAAATCCTCTTCTTGTTTTTTTTTTTCAAGGATGGCTCATTTTGTTTTGGCTCCCCCCTCCTCCTACAGCTCCGTCTCCTTCTGTGTCTTCTTATTTGCATTTACGGCCCAAAAAAAAGAGGTTATGCCCAAATGTGGATGGTACAGAAATGTTAATTGGTTGCATGGTCTATATAATCAACCCTGGCACGCTCTGGGTGACTGTATGGATGATAAATATTTTATCGTAGGCGTGTAGCTGTATGTACAGCATCCCCCCATCTGCTCTACGCTGAAAAAGAAATCAGCCGAACAATAGGCCTGATATTTTTTCTCCTTGCTTATCCATTTCTGCCTCTTTTCCTTCTCATTCTCTGCAAACCTGTCTTGAAAAAGAGGCTCACAGCTGCCCTATCAGCAGGAGCACCCTTTCATCATATGCTGAATCCATTGCTCACCATTTTTTTTCTTTCATCACCCTCACAATAAGTCAGGAATCATGGCGACATTACGCAACATGCTGTAACACTATTACCTCATTGTCACATTTTAGCGTCGTCGTGAAGGCGGGCACAGTGTCTTCCAACACCGCAATCCAACAAATTCAAATGTCCCCTCGCACGAGAGAGAGAGAGACACGCTGTGACTTCCTCCGTCTGCCAGACAACCGAGTCACACTGCGGCTGGTTGGCCATCTCTAATTATTTCATGCCCCTTGGTTCTGCGTGTACGGGACGACACGGCATAGTGTTGGAGAAGAATGAGGATGATTGACAGCCGGGCTCCATCCCACAGGAACTCATTAGGCTTCCTGACTAAAAGCTAGTGGGCACGCTCATGCTGCTCTTGCCTCCTTCTTCCTTTGGTCCTCCTTTTAGTCCTACATTCAGTAAGTTGGAAAAAGAAATGCCTGAACTCAGCTGCAAGCAGGGAGTGAACTTAGTGTGCTCTTATCTCATCTGATCTGAGGATCTGCTCAGAATAAAAACATTTTTTCGGGCTCGGCGCTCTTTCATTTTGAGTTTCTTTTTCTTTGTGAGGGTTTCTCGGCTCATCTCAGCTCCTACGACTCTTTTGCATTTTGGTTTTAGACTGTTCTCCCTCTTGCTCACTGTCTCTTGCGTTCTCTTTCTATTTCTCTTTGGCCCTCTTTTCTCTCCCTCTCCCGGGGTGATACAAGGCAGTGGTACGGGTTCTAAGAAGCCCTTGAAGTGCTGGCTCCTCTGAGAGCACTTTAAAAGGCCATTTCATCATGTTCATGAAGCAGCACTTGAGACCAAGCTCAAACATGACTTGTGTGAAACTAGCATAAACTCCCTGGAAAGTTTTGTTGCACCCTTATAGTTACATACCACTTTTCTGTGCTGTGGATATCAGCTCCTAGTGCTCGTTTGTAGTCCTGCAGTTGGTTATCTTCAGATCTCTATGCATGTACATAATGTTTCTAGTTCAAAGAAAAGGAAAAGTGAATCGCTGGACGCTGATATGGCTTAATTACGTTGAACTGTAACCCTGATCTGAGCTTTCCAGTTTCCAGAACTGTTGAATTGCAGGCCTCAAATAAATTTCCTCACCAAAATTGCTACCGAAGAGCACAGGGCGCCAGGACACCGACTTTTAGTCATTCAGTGTCCAGACTTCACTGGGTTTTTGTGGAGTGGCAATTATGACATGCCAATTAGACGGAGATAGAAAGATGGATGTGCAGCTCGCCGGTTTCTAATCCGCTCCCAAACTGGGAAATCTTCTGACCATGCGCATCAGATTTGGTTTATTCACTGCCCTTCATTTAACACATCTGTTACCACACACAGGCACAAATGTCTGAGTATGTACAGTAAGACACACACACGGATAACAAGGAGGGCACGGGCGTAAGCCTAAACTGTTGATTTATCAAAAGACAAATGGAAACGCATACTACAACAACTCTTGAAAAGCCAAATTTGAATTACATTTAGACAAGTATTTATTGTGTTAACATTTTTGAGGTCTCCAATATTTTTTTATTACAATTTCGATAAAAGTTTACCAATTAGAATATGGTGCATGCTCCACCTGTCACACACAAGCACAGACTAAAC
Source organism: Serranus cabrilla (assembly GCA_903364295.1). Classification (NCBI taxonomy): domain Eukaryota; kingdom Metazoa; phylum Chordata; class Actinopteri; order Perciformes; family Serranidae; genus Serranus; species Serranus cabrilla. The sequence continues at coordinate 548,343 of CAFUXE010000196.1, forward strand.
TTATATAAGACTATTCATACATAACATTAGCAATCATTTTGAGTTGTGTTTCTGGCCACCTGGCGAATGCTTAGACTTCTTTGAACTCAGTTTTTGGTTTCTACCAACTCCAGAGGGTACAAGAGATCCTCTTGTGATGAAATCACACCAACTTCCTTACTTCCTACCATGAATGTATAGAGATAAATGAATATAGCATGGGAGCAGGGGCCCGTATATTCATATGGAAGTTGCCCAGTGGCGCATCAAGCCACAAATGTTCAACTTCTTCTGCATCTACATGAACGGAGGAAGGAAAATCTTTCTGGATTTGGCTATTTGGTGAATTGATGATATAAATAAGGGATACTTAAATGTTCAGATCTGGAAATTGATGTACTGACAGGAGCTGCAGAGTTGAGTGATAATTCTCTACTGACCCTTCTCATATAGAAGCAGTCAAGTGACATCTTGCCAATACAAAAACATGGATTTTAGCTGTTTTTCATATTCAGGGACATTCAAAATGTCTTGTTCTTTGTAGGACTACGCCACATTAAAGAAACAAAACCGTCTCAACATGATTTTTCAGTGATGTGATACACACATGTACACATCCTCTCACACATATACACACCATCTTGTCTGAATAGATGCATTCCATATTATTTCAATTGAATTTGTGTTGTTTGAATTTACATTGACCTAGCTCCCTTCACCAAAGCTGTTTGCTGTTTCCTGTCTGCCAATTAGCTTCCAAACACATCTAAGCAAGTTCCCATTTGAACTCATGCAATTCAATGTAGACAATTACTTCTTCTACTCGCAGTGTAGTACCAAGGCTTTAAGGCTCAACAGCTTGTTGTGGGAGCCGGGGTAAATACAGTGCTGTTTGAGGAAAATGTTGATGGTGAAATCACGCAGTTTCATCTGCGATTAACATTATTTACAACATTGTTTGGCCTGGGTTTAGCCGTAAGAAATTAATGATGGATTTTAGGGGGCCATAAACACAATCTTTTTTTGGTGCCAAGCCAGTGGTTAAATATAAATTAAGAAGAAAGCAGAAGATTAATAGGGTCTGTATCACTCTCAAATCCCCGTTGCTTTATGTTCTGTTTGATGTCTCAAGTGAAGAGCTCATTCACACTAAAATCAAAGACCTGTCATCTTGGTTGCAGAAAGAGCAGATAATATCACGGTGCAGGACTTTGCTTATGGGTTAGACTTAAGCCTGTAGAGACTGTTGTTTCCACCGGGAGTCATCTTTGACTCTGTTGCTCGCTACCTTCTGACCAACATCTTTACATCACTTACTGACAGAAATACATGCAGAACATTTGTCGTATTTAGAAGACAAAATTGTTTCAGTTATTTTCCTGTGTAGATGCAGTAGTGTGTATTCCATTTAATGTGAGATGTTGTTTAACCTTCTGAACCCTGAGTAGTTTCAGGGCATATTTTACTGTCATATTTTACACCCTTTGGTCTTGTTTTTCATTGTAATATATAAATCTTGCACCTCCTTATGATGCTGTGAATCATAAAAAAGAAGAATACATTTTTCTATTTCAAATAACAGTTTTTTTGTGTGTTTTTTTTGTAGAAAAAATGGGAAAAAATATCTATATAAAATATAAATCTATATTGAACTATTTACATTTTTACAACCTCTGTTGTCCTCTCCTCTCTGCTCTGCGTAAACGACCTGTAGTTCAGTCAACGTTTTACTGAATTTGGGCTAAATTCAATGGCACTATTTCATGCTTAGATTTAGTTATTTTTCCTGTCACACATGATTCATCTAAAGTTGGAAGGGTGAAAATCCAACGATTATGCTTGTTTTTACAATTCTCTCTCTCTCTCTGTGATAAATGGTGCAATTTAGACCAAGAAAAGATGTTTGCGGATGTTGGTGGATGTTTGTGGTTAACATATAACATATAAAATATGTAAAAGTACGATGGCTGGAGCCATTTTTCTTCTTTTCCACTGGTGGCAGACTTGTTCCACTGAGTGATCACACGCTTTCATTCCTTCAACCAGCATATCCAAGAACCTGTTGATATCCACATCTTTTCTAATGTTTAAAAATAGGTGCGTTTCTCCTTCCCATCATATAAGTGAGCTTTTCTTTCGGTTACCAAACTGTAAGAGTTATTTTGTACACAAACAAGCAGACAGACAAACGCCGGTGAAAAACTTAACCTTCTTGGCGGAGGTAATAATAATAGAGGAATATTAGTGTTCATGTAAACGTAGACTTCATAAGAAGAGTCCTTTCCAACAAACAGGACTCTTTTATAATAATTCAGTAAATGAAAACAGAAACCTAAGCAAAAAAGTATCCGAATCTTCTGAAATCACAATAATTTTGATGTCATCCTTCTTAAAATAATTAAATTACCAGCACAAATCAACAGGGATGTATACACACTGCTCATTCAAGTTCTCTTTTTCAAATGTTCTTGACTCCACCTACATTACAGGGAAGCTGTGCTCACTGAGTCATGGGGCACAGTTTTGTAACGATTGTGAAATATCTGAGTGAACTCCTTTTGTTTTAAAACTAATTGCATGTGTGAGTGATGAGGCACACAGCTGAATGACTCAGTAGCATTCAGTCAGTTACTCAGACTGCTGTAACACTGACATAAAACTTCTGTTTACACATAAATGAAACTGACTGGCTTGCATTTCCCGTGGTTCCATTGGAAAGTCCTGCTTTTTCATTCCTACGGGGATAGACGGGCCTGTGAGCCTGATGGTAGCTCACCTAGACCGTTAAAGTCTGACCTGCGGCCTTTCGCTGTAAGTAATCCCCTCTCTCTCTCTCTCTCGCTCTCGCCATATCAATAAAAGCAGAAAAAGAAAATTTCTGTAAAATTAACAAGCTGCACACAGTTCTAGTGTAGAAAAAGTTACTGAACAAATACCAACAAACTTGGGAAAAATGATTGTGAATCAGTTTTTATTGTAGCTTCTGTGCTTACAATAAGTTTAAACATTAACAGAGATCGTATTGCTTTAATCACATGGAAGAGGTACTGATACTGTTTTTCCCCTATTTGAATAATCATTAAAGAAATTAGCTCAAAATGCTGTTTTTAAAGCCTACATTTTCCCAGGTGACACATTTTAATGAGAAATGTGATCCTACCGATGTTTTCCTGTGACGTTGTGGAGCAGGATGTGGTCACGGCAGATGTGAAAAGTGTTACAGCTGCTTATTGCGTGAGCCTTCACTTACATTACGCATGTGAGAGCCGTGGAGGAAAGCCACGCACCACAACATGAGAATAATGAGACGAGACAAACACCAACCACAAGCAGCAACACAAGAAAACTCTGGTCCTGTTAGACGTCATGAAGAGGCCGCTCAGTGTAAATAAACAGTGTCTTGTGTGCGATAGAAAGAGGGCGAGAGCGAGCGTGTGTGTTGCTGTAATCGTGTGCAACCATGGATTTTAATTGTGCTGCGCTCAGAAGACCTCCACCAATCAGATTCCTCACTCAGGCACGCTTCAGGGTGACCGCAAAGGAACAAAAAACAAACGCTGGGCAAACAAACCAGCCCTGATCCAAAGCCACTGAGCCCGTCCTGTCTTAGCAGCAACAGAGCTGTCAAGAGGCTTTCAGGAACAGACACCCATTCCTGCACGCTTTCTACTTTAGATTTCCTCCCAGGATTTTCCTTTTACCCCAATTTTTGATCCTCTCCTCTTTTGACTTTCTTCCTCTGTCTCCCCATCCATCTCGGTGCTTTCTGTCCCCCCTCCCTCCTTCTCTCCCTCCGTGTCACTCGGCCCATCTGGGCTGTCTGGTGGAGTTGGGAACATCGGTCCCTGTCAGGGGAGCTCAGTGGGGCCCTGTTGAAGACACAAAGGGTGGATTACTGCAGCTGCCAGTCACACTAAGACCCACACAGCAGCTCTTCGGAGTCTATTCCAGTGTCCTCAACCCTCACACCCAGCCCTATCACAAAGGGACATCATTAGCTCCGCCACAAAGGAGCCCCCCGCTCACCCCGTCTTAAGCAACACTGCAATCAGGCCCACAAATAGCGTGATTAGTGAAGATAATATGCATGTGTAATGTATGCTAAGGCGGTGTCATCTGCTTAAAATAGGAAGGGTACGTTGTGGGGCTTTGTTTTTAGGGAGCATCTTTCACACAGATTTCACATCATGTCAGCTCATAAGAAGTCTCCCTGCTCCAAGATGTTTTTTTGTGTGATGTACGTGCAAACATCTGATCACTTTTGAGCATGCAATATACTGCACGTGTCATATGAAAGTCCTCAATCGAAAAATAGATAAGATATATGTTCGTGTTTCTATGTTTTCTTTCCTTAAATAATCTCACAGTGTCAGAGGATTCAATTTAGGCCTTATAAAATTGTAATGCTCAACTGAGAGGTTATATTATATATTAAGCAGTTTTAATTATGCATCAAAAAGGTGTGTTTTAATTGGACTTTCCAGGAGAATTTCGCTCCATGTCTTGATCGCAGCATCTGTTGAAAGCGTGTTTTTGTCTGAGAAATCATTACATTTGATCTTAATTGCGAGAACAAAGAATTCCCCTCCCATCCCTGTCACATCATCAAACAGCCACAATAGTTTCCTTTTTGTTTCTTCTCCTTCTTATTTAATCATTTCTCACGTCGGTGAGAAGAAACAGTTGTGCGATGTTGTGTTGGACTAAGATTAATTTCATTTTCACCCACTGTGATCCAGCCCGATCCCCTATGACAGATCACGCTGAGCATCTGGCTGGATCTGCTAATGCAGCGAAGCCAAGCAACACTCAGGGTGCCTAAAACACATATTCACAGCTCCAACACTCACGCTGGGTCGCCAGCACTCTCCAGCCTGGTTATAGTGTTGGCTGTAGAATATAACTAATAATGTCTCCATTCATGCAGTTTGGCCAGTAACAACACTGAATTCATTGCAACGGATGGCCGCTTTCTCGCTTTCAGAGGAACATGAAAATATTTCGTTCTTCTTCTGTCTTTATTCGTGTTATTCTACTGACACTCTGCATCCAGACTGCACGAGGAGGATCAAAGGGTCAACAGCACTCGTGCTCATGCCAATAATCTCAAGACAGCCTTGAAATCTCAGCAATATGTCTCCCTGAGTGGATGTTACAATTTCTCTGGGTATCCACTGAGTCTTAAAGGAATGGTTTCGAAATTTTGGGAGTTACACAAGAAAAATAATACCTCTTACAATGTTACAATTACAATTTTTAGCAGACGCTCAATCAACTGAAGATCAACTCAAACAATCAACAAATGATTCTGTGCGTCTCTTTAAGCTCCCTTCCTGAACTCTTGGCATCTCTGCACCATCAGTGCAGCTGGGGAGTGACTAACGACACTGTAGCAGCATGTTCTACCTATATATGTAGAACATGCACATATATATATATATACATATATAGCTCTGTTGTGACATGACAACCTTACAGAAGTCCCATTGGCTCGTTTAAAGGCACAGTTTCTGAATTCCTCAATGGATTGAATGTTTATACTTTCACAATTTTTGTCTTTCATCGAGATTTCTCTTTTTTACAATATCAGATCGTTATATACCAGAATGAACACCATTTAGTTTTCAAGTACTTGTGACCCACGGAAAAACTGTGGGAGGAAAATGTCTGCAATGACTTTGATTAGCTGTAACTTATAAAATTTGAATGTTTCCTTTGTTGGCTGCTAAAATTACACGGCACGTCTTCTTCTTTTAATAGTTTGTTGAGGACTTTTTCCATAACAGTTTGTTTTATCATTGACCTGCGGAATTCTCATAACCTAAGAACAGTCTTTGAATGTGTTGGATTAAAGCAAGGAACGATATAAAAATGAGGCTCAAAGGCTCGATAAAGAGGTTGGGAATGCCTTTTAAGTGTGAACCTGGACCAGTGGCGGTCTACAAAGAGGGGAAACATTCACATGTTTTATGTGGTGCTGGTGGTGGTGGTGGGAGGGATTTCTGTCTAAGGAAATGTGTGAACATTTTAAATGTCATCTCTGGCGGATTGGCTGCTCTTAAGTCCTTGCTTTCTCTCTCGCCTCTATCTGTCTCTTTGTCTTTGCATCTTAGTGCCTGGAAAAGGTGGCACCCCCACCCCCCCCAACAGCACTGGTATTCCCAGACAAATCAAAGGCGGGGAATGTAGTAGATGGAGATGAAAACATAGAAGTACACGAGGGAGGCTTGTTTATGAGCATCACTTCAAGTCAAAGCCAGGGCAAGTCAAGTGATTCAGAGGAGGGCAAATGGCATTAACAGCAGTACGAAGGCACAAACACTGGAAGAATCAACAGGCGCAGTAGGTCACCACGCCCTGAATGAAATGTCTTCCTGATACATTTTGTGCAAGGAAATATGGAAAAAGTAGCATGAATGTTTATAAATTGTTCTTTAAGGTGCGGTGGCACTAAATATCACCCTCACAGGCCTTTTCGTGACTACACTTTATGAAGCAGATGGCAGGGCGAGGCACGGAAAGGAGGATTTTGGCACAGCCACTTTACTATACATCCTCTGGGATTTTACTGTTTCAAATTTGGCTCAAATTGGGCCACGACTTGGGCGAGACTGAGGCCAAGAGTTCAAACGCTCTCCTGGCTGCATATTTCAGATGTAATAAAATTAGCAACAAGACAAAACAGGCTGCAGCTTTACAGTAGACTGTACGTCTCGGGCCCCACATACTGAATGTATCGCACTTCAGAAATATTACCTGCAACCACATGTTGGAGCGCAAAGAATCGTGGAGGGTGAAATGGGACGTTTTTAGTTTAGAATCAACTCAGAAAAGAAGGCCAGAGAGACGAGGTCTGCCTTTGATCTCTGCTTCCAGGCCGACAAGAACAATAACACAATCATTTACCAACACATGAAGTCATGCAGGCACACAAACACAAACCACTAGTGAGGGCTAGTTGAGACTGGTTGCGTTCGAACTGATGAAGCCCCTTGGATAAGAGGCGAAACGTCTTCCCAGACAAATTCTAGTCCAGTTGCCTACGATTCAGATTTGCCCAGAATATAACTATGACCTGGATGAATGAGAATATTCACAGACAAACACAAACCACAGCTCACATTTCCCAAAATCTTTTTTCTTCACACACAATTACTAAGAATTGGTGTTTGCGTGTGTGTGTGTGAAAAAGACAAAACAATTTTCAGAGATGTAACTGAAGATATCATTTCAATATTAGTAATCACCACAGAATTAATTAAAGCAGTGACAGGATAAGCAGATCACTTTGTCTACTCAAGAACCTGGCTATTCTTTTTTTCTCTCCCTCGCCTGAGGCCTGCCAAGAAGAAATGACTCATTTGCAGCAATTTCTTCGTGTTGGGAGACGTGGGGGGAAAACCCTTAGACAAAGGAATGAAATGAGTTGTTTCCCCGCTCTGAAACAGAGTCAAACACAGCCAGCCTACAAAAAAAGAATCCACTCATCTGATGCTTTTTAAATACAACAAAGGAGTGGAGCCAAGGTGCCTAACTAAACCTGTCAAATTGGCAGCATGTGCCTGTGTCTGGAAATGCTTTTCTCTCTAGTAACAACTCCCGGGAATTGTGGACTTTTCTTGTGTGAGACTAGAAGAAATCAATCAGCACGAGTAAGTAACACACTCCAGTGGTTTTAACAGTTAATATCCTGATGGCTCAGGCTGGTGCACACAGGAAATCAGCTACCAACCTGGTTAAATATTGCTTGCCTGGTTTCTTTACACAGGCCCCCTTCAGCCGTATAAAAAAAACACTACAAATGAAAACCGTTCCAAATTTATAAGAAGAAACATGCTTTTTTAATTCACCCCCTCCACACATCAATTGCTGATTGCCAGGTTTGAACCTGGTGTTTCAATGTGGTACAATAATTACATACAAAGGCGGGAATCTATGATGAAGACTTTAATATAAATGTTATGAGAATACAGTGTGTTTTATGCCTGCACTGCCGAGATGAAATGTATGCATCACATGTTTTCTTTATTTTACCTTTCAGTCAAAAAATAATCACAAAATACCTCTTCATTTATGACAAATGACTCATATGGCAACTTAAAGCTGCTCTGATAAATTGGTTCTTATATTGCAAAAGGTCAAATTAGTTTTTCTTCTGTAAAACAGGTCACTCATAGTGATAAATTAAGCAGTAACCTCGTGGGCTTTATGAAAAATGAAGCAGATGCAGAAGTGCCAAGAGCTGAATGACCACTTGAGGCTGGCTCCAACTTTACAGCAGAACATTTTCAGCCTGGTACAAAAAAAGAGTTTGGTCTCTGTAGCTAATTTCCCTCGTCGCTGATAACTGTACAAGGGTGAATTTTTAGATAAGTCACATGTTTACATTATATTAAGTCTACATATAATTAAGGGGCGTGACAGGTGGGTGCTGTCACACAAATGTGAATTTAACATTGGCAATATTTGCCTCATGTTAACTTTCATTCTTTGCCAGCATAATTCTTTTAGATGGTAATTATGAAAAAAATCAAACAAATGTCTAATAGGATAAAGTGATGCCTTGTTTTTTAATCTAAAAGATCAACTTCACAGTGGCAATGTTCTGCTAAAACACTTAACACATAACTCAGTGAGGACAGCATGCTTCTTACTGAAAAGCATTTCCTGGAATCATATATACCAATTTAACAAACTTATAAATAAACTTCGCCAAAAAACTACAGTTTATACCTTTCATTAAAGTCATCGCTACATATATTATATGGATGTAAAATGCAGCTTGACTGATTGGCTGAGGCATACAACAATCACTGTTTCTTTTAACATATTTTTTGTTGGTTTACTTTAGTCAAATATGTCAAGAATAAGAACCAAAAATGTTCAGCAGAATCGAAATCTAAATCAGAATTGATTCAATCTTAACCATACCTAACCTTCTCACAGTCACGCACTGGCCATACTGATATGTACACAAGCTCACTCACACACACACACACACACACAGTGAGCAAAAGCAGGCTGGCTGTGTTTACTGTTTAGCCCTGCGTGTTGATGTGATGAGACACCCAGGCTGATAACACAGGGCCAGAGGTACTGCCGCTCCGTGTTTGATCTCAGGCAAGCCAAGGCCGGCAGAGGCTGGGCAACGGGCACAGACGGAGGAGCGGGGTCAGCGAGGTGTGCTGTGTGCTTGATTACAGACTGGATGGGGGCCCCGCGACCTCTTAGCGGGTCGGCTCTGACCCCTGACCCTGACACAGCAGGGCCCGACGCAGTGCTCAATGCTTTCTCCAATAACACAGTGGGATGAAAGGAGTAGCTGTGTGCGCTGAGAGGACTGCACCACTTCCCCTTTGGACCTGAAGAATGTAGCACAACACAGCAGCGCACAGTGGAGGACGGCTGGTGGTGGAGCTTGGCCAGCCTCTGGACATATGTAGGCCCTGCGCAATAAAAAGAAGCCTTGTCATGCCTCTCTAACCTGATCAATTACACCAGTCAGGACCTTGCCCTTTCCCACAGCGTAACTGAAGGAAAACCCTTGAAACTTTCACTTGGAAGAGGACAAAAAACTATGGAAAAAGCACTGTTTTTGGTCCCCTGTTAAATATTTCAGTAACCATTGTGCTGCACTGTTCAAGTTCCTTGAGATCAGAGTCAAATGATGGCCCCTATCAACAATAGAAACCCAAGGTGCCAATGGGCAAGCTCAGCAGATTCCTGCAAACTGACAGAGAAGGTAGCCGTCCCAGCTGGGTGAAGTTTGTAGGTAAACACCCTCGCCATTAATTTCCCTGAAGGCACCTGGGTCAGCCAAGTGTTAATCTGCCCATTAGTCTTCAGGAGTGACAGCGGGACAGGGCTGCATGTGCACACACAGGAGAAAGACTGCCTGTCATGATATTATAGCCCCAGAGGATTTTTCTTTTGGCTGCAGTGAGGCAACACATGCAAGTATCAGTGTGTGGAGGAAAAGTCAAAGAAGAGATAAAGATTGTGTCTGTGCATGTGCATGTTTGTCCAATGTTGTCCACGGATGATGGCGGCATGCGAGCACTCAGGTTTTTGAAGCTCGGAGAATGTAAGTTAATACCGTCTCGCCTGTGAGTGTGAGCCAAGTCTGAAGGGAAAAGTGATCCCTAACTCTCCCTCTCTTTCTCTGAGCAGCTTACTCAGTGTTTCTCTCTTTTCTGTCAGCTTCACTGGCTGGCAAGGATAGAAGGGTGGAGTCAGGTGCCACTTGGTGTGAATCATTCTTTATCTCTGTGAGTAAGACAATAGAGGAGTCTGCCGATTGGATTTGGTAATCTGTACAGTGGGTGGAGGAGTGGATCCTCGTGAGGAAACTTGTTTTTCAAGTGCATTGTTGCAAACGTGGTAATGCTGCAGCATTAGCTGCATCCATGGATGGTAATGTAGGTCAATTGGTGAGTCCAGCACTTTGGTTGAAATATCTTTAAAATAAAAACAATTGTATTTATTGCCATGAACATTACGTACATATATTCAAGTGACTTTGGTGATCTTCTGACTTTTCTTCTAAAGCACCAACAGAAGATCAAAGTTTTTTATTTATTCAGTAAAATATCTCAACAGTATCACATAGATTAGCACATTATTCTCACTTATAGCTCCCAGGTGATGAATCCTAATGACTTTGATGATCTTTTCCTCTAGCACTGCCATGAGATTGACATTGTGGTTTTGTCTAAAGTTTCTATGGATATATAAGAACTTTATACTAAACCCAGTGATGACACTTATTCAGTCCAATGAGAATTGCTTGCCTTGCACAAACACCAAAAAAGTTTTCAAACTTCCAGGTATACTGCTGTGGTGTGCAGCCTCAGGGAATTTTTTTGCTACAATACCGCATGTGTTATCATCACATCCAGTTCTACTGTATATCCACTGAAATTTCTCAACAGTTGCAGCTTGGATGGGTATGAAATCTGGCACAGTGAAATCCCCTCTGGATTAATATTAACACCTTCGGTGATCCCGACATTTCATTTAGCACCATCGTGAAGTAAAAATATCAAATTGTCCAATCCTCTGGTCAACAAGCAAATATAATAAGATTTCCATTACCCTCTGCTTTACTTTGGGTTGCATATTACTTAGCAAATGTTAGCATGCTAACACTAAGATAGAGAACCTGGTAAGGAGTATATCTGATAAACATCAGCATGTTAGCATTGTTATTGTGCAGGCTGTTATCACAAATGGTTCGTAGTTATTGATATGAAAAAACATGTTTGTAGCTGTTTCAGGTAGGGCAGGAGAGATGGTGAATGGCACAAATCCAGGCCTTTCACCCAGTGTTTGTGTCCCGTTGGAAACTTCCTTGCATAGATATGTCTAATTAGCATAATCTTGTACATCACAGACACAACTGTGTCTAGTAAATATGTATGGAACTTCTCTAATCCTGTTCTTTTTAAGTAGTTTTGGTGCCTAAATCACCCCAGTTGTTCCATCTCCAATACTGACAATTAATTTAAAACACTTACAGTTAAATACAATGGCTGTATTTCATAGGATATCATATGAAACATAGCATATGTTTTTATGTAAGAAGTATTCATGAGAATATGTTGCATTGTGAGCGTGTTAGCATGCTGATGTTTGCAGCTGTGCAGTGAGAACTGCTAGCACAGCTGTAGACTCCTTTCCAATTTTATAATTTATTTCACAGGTGTATCATGATGTTTGTCTCCTGTACTTTTGGATTTACTGCTTTCTCTTTGTACACTCTAGCACCACCTTTCCAAATTGGACGCGACCAAAATATATACATTGCTTGACAAATTCCCCTCCTTTTCCATCAAGGAGATAATTTAATTTTAATGACGGTTTGTCTGAGACAGCCTCCTGACAGCGCTGCCATAAATCAGCAGATCACACGTCTGCCCCTCTCTTCCTTATTTTACCCCCAAGACACTTTCCTTCCCCTTCAAGAAGGTGACTCATCCTCCACCAATCAAAGAGCAGCACAAATAATCACTCACCTCGGACCTCCCCCGTTTTTGATTTGCACGTTTGATAAATGGTGTCTCTTCTCGGCTTTAATTGCCAGCTCTTTTCATCATAATTTGATGTTTGTTTCCTGTCGTTTTCTTGGAGATGACTGCGAGTGCAAGGGCTATAATTTCTACATCAAGGAAGTTGTTATGGATGACTAGCAGGTGGAATAGACAGGGATTTCACCACTGAAACTCACCTGGCAGGTGAATTTAGGAACTGATATTGACAAATCATCACAGTGAACGGGCGGACGCTCACACATGCAGACACAGAAACACCAACACATGCACAGCACAAAGCAGGAATGGGAGATAATTAGGGTAATTTCTGTTTGAAGTATTGTGCATTGCAATGAAAATAGAACAGATAAAAGATGAGACAATAATAGATCTAAAGAGGACCTTGACTGAATGTTGTTCCAACAAAGAGCATTTTGTTTGACACAATTCATATTGTCTACTAAACTGATATGCTCTACCAACTTTATAAGAGGGGGTAAAAATATCATATAAAACAAAATATGCTTAATATGCATTATGTTCATCAACACTTTGTATCGCACCACGATGTGTAGACCATTAACATATTTATTTCCTTCTTCGGATTGACTGCCGGTTTTTAAGGCGGGAGACGAGGAATCGAAATCCGCTGATGATAAATTATGCTGTGTGTATTGATATATTCCTTCCTTATATAACATGCAAAATGTAGTATCTAAAGTGAGAGACAACTGAATTCAGGTCACAGCGCAGCAGGAAATCTTCCTTTTCATGTGAGATCCAGAGGGGTCACTCTTATGAACTCATTAGGAGAGAAATGCTAATGTAGCTCTGTTTTTTTCCTCCTCCGCTCCTTCCTTCTCCCTCTTTTCTCTCCACTCCAACTTTCCTGGTTATTTTAACAACCGGGGCTGCGATACACTGAGCCTCACCGGAGAATATAATGTATTTTCAAGAGAAAGTGTGTAAGGTGGTTCTGGCAGCGTCTCCATTAGAGAGGCTGTCGTCCGCCGCCTTGTCATCAAGTCGCTAAACTAGAATTATTACACAGCAGACGAAGCCTCATCTTTATCTCTGCTGGCTTATCTGTGATGCACTTCTTATTCGACTGCTGCATGCAATATTCATTTAAAAGTAAGAAAAAGTAAATCTATATTGCTCACTTAAATATGTATATCACTGTTGTATCCTGGTGAACAAATGACCCCTCCTCACTTCTCTGCAGCGGTCTCCCATCATGCAGCAGAGGGCATTCAATAATGAATCTCTCACTCACCTAGAAACTCTACTTTCTGCTTATAGAATATGAAATTATAGTGGGCTTTTTTGTTTAATTATAGGAAGCACAACTATATTGCTACCCTAATTTTTTTTTATACCTTTTTGTCTTGCTTCTGCAGAAGCTAATGCATCCTACGAAACTGTATTATATAACATTTGCAATAATGTTCTTGAGATAAAAAAAAATTATTGAAATATGTGCATTGGTTTATTTTTCTACTTAATTCTCTCACATTTGAATATTTTCATTCAACTAACCTTTATAACTTTTGGGGTGTGATACCTTCTACCTTACCTGGCTTGAAACAAAGCACTGTTTGTTTTTTATGTTTAAATTACAGCTTTATGTTCATTTCTAACGTTTATTTGGAGAGCAGGATGAGTGCCTGTCTACATCTTGATTGACCACTGTGTTCTGCAAATATTGGCATTATTTCCCCATTGTCCACCACTGCTGTGTTTAATTATTTAAACAGAAAAATCAACCTATTTTTTTACAATTAACAACAATTTAACAAATTATTCAACAATTTATTTTTGCTGTACGTCCAAACTAGCTATAATTGAAGTGGTAACTGTTCACCATAAACTGAGCGGAATGGACAGAAAAGACCATAAAGCATTATCACTACACCAAGAAAGAAGATATTTTATGTATTATATTAATATTAATACATTTATTTTGTAGAGCGCTTTTCCAGATGTCAAAGACACTTTAAAGGCATAGTTTAAATACAGTTTAAAAGCACAATAAGGGCTATGAATTAAGAAATGGAATATAAATTGTTTGCCAAACAGTCATTCACAGTAAGAAAAACACAAAACAGAAATTTTATCTTGATTGGTGCATGCCTTGGGTCAGTTCTAAACCTAAATTACACAAATTCTAAAAGAGTTATTTAGGATTTGGAAGGGTACGTACTTCTGCATAAAAAGTATCAATATCAACAATCCCACATCAACATATCTTAGGAAAATATGTTGTATTTAAGCATGTTTTGAACAGAAATGCCATTTTCTCAGATCAGTTTAAAATCAAATGTAATAGATTCTAATTGGAATAGGAAACATCATGGAGTATCAAGGTAATAAAACAGTGTAAAGTATTTTTGGAGCTGTTAAAGTGCTGGAGGTCTTAAGGAGCCCCAGACAGAACATTAGGATTAAGGTCGGTATCCTTATGTAGCATTTCATAATATCTTACAATGCCAAAGCCAAAACCCAAACATGAATCATTTAGTCCTGTGATTTATTTAATCTGCTTCATTTTTCACAGTTTGGATCTCTTCACCTCTTACCTCAGGCCCTGCAGGCCTGCACTGTCTCTTTTTAGTATCTTAATAGGCCTACCAAAAATCACCACCCCCCCCTCTTGATTTCCCACTTTTCTCCCAATTTTATGATTAAAACCATAACCAAGGTGAATGCTGCAAAAGACACGGAATAAAAATATATTTCAAGGCAATGAGAGTTGTTCCTAGCGTGGTTTTAGGGTTGCTGGTGGATGAAGGTAGCATCATTTCACATGGTGCCAGAAAAAAGTGGCAGATAATTAAATTAAAAGAAGTAATTAAGTAGAACCGATACTTTCCACAGAGCAGGAAGGGAAAATAGTTTATACCTTGTATAACATTTTTCTTCTTCTGATTTCTTTTGGCTGGAAACAAGAAATATAATGTTAAAGGGTTTTTTTTAATGAAAGGTTTGGTTGTTCGGGTCTGCCTGTGTGAAATCTTTCTAATTAACGCTCTCTTTTTCACTGCTGTATTTACGCGCGTGTGTTGGTGCCTGTATCCCTCGTGCGTGCGTGCGTGCTCGCGCGTGTATATGTGAATGTGGGCGCGTGTGGAAGCGCGCGCTTTCCGCTATACTCTGGAATGCAGCCAGTCTCGGCTCTTTTGAATCCACACTCTGCTTCCAAAACCCAAAAGCCTTTGATCTTTTTTTTTT
>CAFUXE010000196.1:566418-576994 GCA_903364295.1 Serranus cabrilla
TACTTTTATTTAACTCCCTGTGTCTGAATGATTTGACAGCATTAAAAGATGGCTGATGCTTTAAAGAGCATTGAAAATATTGGCTTAAAATTAATTTCCTCATGTGAAGATGCTGCTCAGTTTTATAATGTTAAGCGTTTTTTTATCATCAAGATTTATCTTAAATTAAAAAAAATGTTCAGGTGCATTTATAGCCTCCACTGTTGTACTTAATTTTTTTTAATTCAAAAAATTAATAGCGCTCCCAGTCTGCAGGTGTAATGGCTTCATCTCCAGAAACGTCTTAAATACCCAGTAATCCTCTTTTGGAAACAATTAAGGCCTAAATGCACCTTTAAATGTCTTTGGCAGATATAGTTCTATATTTTGTTTGTGAAATTTGATTTAAAAAAAATAGAAAAGACATTTTCAGATGTAAGAATTGAGGCCTTGTGTGCTGGCTGTGATAAGTAGGCTAATAGCTGTGTTTGCAGGGGTGCACCATAACCTTCAGCAGCTGTAAACACTAGCACATGAATCTGTTTAGCACACGTGGCTTAAAACCTATTGACATTAACAAGATTTTCATTTGTGTCAAAGGTCACAGCTTATAGAATAAATCCTAATATAAAGGACATTTTTGCCAGGATGTTTATCTATTTTTAATGTCATTCAGCTATTTCATTACTGTTGTGTTTGCTTAATGGTGCACAAATATTATTTTTGCATGCTTTAGGGTTGAGAAAAATATTACTCAAATTTTAAGGCTGCATTTGTTTTTCTTAAAATCAGGGAAAGCAGAAGATATTTATTGTGCATGTAAATGCAAACAGCATCTCAATGGAAGAATTATTAATTATAATGTTTCTAAAATTATTACCATCATGCTTTGTATACTGCCCTTGCAAGATGCAAATTTATTAGCACACGTAAAGACACAGAGTAGTCCTGAAACACAGTCAAAATGATCTTTTTAATTTTTTCTGCATGCGTCTGTCTACCCGTGCACCGACCCCAGGATGCAGGCTGCAGCTTCCCCATCACAAAGTTAGCCGGCTGTTTTTGTCATTAACCGCAGTGTTAATGAAATTTCGGGCACATCCTGAACGAGACTGTACACACTCACCACCCAAATGTCCTAGAGACGCACGAGACAGAGGCTGAATGTTAATTAGGAATCCAGCGAAGTTCCCTCGCTCAGCTTGAAGCCATCCTGAGGGGTCTGAACTCCAAAAAGAGGTCCTCTTCCCAATTCTGATTCAGAAGCAGAAAGGAAATGGGTGTGCGAAAAGCAGACAGTTTCCTTTCCTTTTTTTATTTTTAAAAGCAAAACCCTGTCTCCACCATTTTCTCTTTTCATGGGATGATTTTTATTTCACTCTGCACAGAAGCTTTTAATTTGTCACACAAATACACTCCATTTATTTGAAATTAGAAGAAACTGAGAGATGAAATTGAGAGTGGACCTGTGCTACTGAAAACAAGTTAATTTATAAGCTCCTTAAGGACATGAAGCTTAATTAAGTGGTTCTTTTGAAGCTTTGATGCAGGCTGCTCCATCACCTCTCTATAGATGGAAGCGTGTGTGTGTGTTTCTGTGTGTGTGTGTGTGCAAGCTTGTTCTGCTTTGGTGACAAGCAAAAGGGACGGCATTTGTCCCAGCAGTGTTTGTGGGTGTCTGACCGTATCAGCATGTTTGTGTGTGTAACTGCGTTTGAAGGCCCTTTTAATTGATTCACCATAATTTTAAATTTTTTACTCTTTCTTTTTCTTCCTTTCTTTTTTTTTTTACAGGCAGCTAGACAGTCCCAAATACCGCAAGATTCATATCATGAAAAACACAGAGACCATTCGGAAGATGGTAAGTGACACCGCCTTGAGCAAGAGCTCGTTAAATCGGCGTGCTTTATAGTGCAGCCGGCGTGCCATTTAGCTGCAATAAAGCCCAGGATTTTCACAATAATTCGCTGCAGCTTGAGAAGTTGAGGGTTTTAAGGGGACGGCGTGAAAAAGTGCCACCTTGTTTCCCTCCACACAGAAGTGATCAGTCACACTCCTGCACTGTTGGACCTCCTGTTATCAGAGCCCCTGTTCCTGCTGCACTCGGACAGATAATGTCTGATCCAGGTCTAGTCGGGGCATGCTGCACCTTCATGGATACCTGTTACCTCCCTCGTAGATGAGGGTGCCTGCAGAGCCAAAGATGAACTGAAAGGAGGATTCATGTCTTCATTCTCACATATGACACATGTGGCACAAGCCCACAAATGAAGATAATTCCAAATCACATTTCTCTCTCTTGTGTTTCTTATTATGCAATTACCCCAATAAACTATTTCCCCACATACATCAGCTCAGTGTCGCATGCAACATGTTGCTGCCGCTCGGGGCTCTTAGCTGTCAGTCTTGTAGCCTGACCCCGCTCCTGCAGGTCATCATTAAGGCTTTGTGGAGGAGTGTGTCTCCTCTTTGTTCCCCTTTCACTGCTGAATAGGAACCTTCTCAAACCAAACACTGGCTTTCTTCACAACAAGATCCATGTTGCCATCAGGCTGTACACCACAAACACTCCCAACCCCCCGGCCTTATTACGCAGCGCGCTAGTTAGAGTGTCGCAGCATTGAGGCCTCGTGTATAAAGCCCCCCTCTCTCAGGTCAAAGGGATAGTGGAACAGTTGGGGCGTCTCCTGTTTTGACACAGTCTGTATGTTCTTCTAATTGGTGCTAATTGGCACAGAGGGGCTCCATTGTTCCTCTGCATAATACGACCCTCCTCTCCAAGACGGGAAGAAAGGGCACAAACAAAAGGCCGAGGAGAAATGGGGCACGGGTTAAAGCGATCGACAGTGATATCATTACAGCATCAAAACAGGCGGGCGAACTCTGTGCTCAGCTTTGACATGATTACTGCTCTGATTTACTGACTGAAGCGCATTCAGAATGTATGTTTTCTAAGATTTATTTGTGTTGTTTTGAGATAATCAAAGATGATGTTGATAAGTAAAAAAAATGCCTCATGTAAGTAAGTTTTTCCAATAAATTGTCACTTTGTAATCTCTATTTTTTTTTTTTAATCAGCAAAACTCCAAGACCTGTACAGTAAAGGTCATCCGTACCAGGGCTACCCGGGCTACATCATGATGAGCAACATGAACGACTCCTACATGAACAATGGCTCCCTCTCGCCGCCCATGCCCAGAACGGTCAGTACCAAGTCTTTATTTATTTTAATTATTTTTTTTAAGTCAGTTTAACTCTTGAGATATCATGACCTGAAACGCTGTTGATGCAACGTGACCCTGATAACCTGAGAGCAAACATGTCAAACACTTTGAGCTTGACAGAGGCGTCCCCTTTAATAATTCTGTAGTTAGAAATTAAATTGCTGACTATTATAATTAGGGGTGAGAAGATCACTCTAGAATCAGTGTTTTTAGAAGTTGATGCTGAGTGTGCTGGTCTGAAACTGCATATTTACTTTGTGCATTAATGCGCTTGTTGAATCAAAAAAAGCAAACATGGAGGCTGATGACAGCTGCAGAGATTTAACTGCACCTGCTCAGGTGAAGCTCAAGTTCAGGCACTGTTAGATATCATAGTTTAACTCAAACTGAAGTTAGATGACAAAAGCTGTTTGTAAACTCTAATACAGTATTTCCTCATATTCTGGTGGTGTATATTAGAGCAGACTGAGGAAGGAAACCTGTTGCTTTACCTGCCAGCAGTCTCTGCTGCGCTGTCTCACTTTAAAAACATCTGAAATCAAATTAATTAAAGAATTGCAGTACATAAAAAAAAGATTGCAATACTTGATAATGGTAAAAAAAAATCTTTTGATTTTGTTTGTTACGTATAATGTAGAAATAGCAAATATTAGCTGTGTTCGGGCCTCTTCAGTCTGAGTATTTGCTGATATTTCACTATTTCCAGTCACTGTAAATTGAATACTTGCTTTGGACTGTTGGTTAGACAACAAAAAAATGTGATATCGTCTTACACGTCCTCGTTCTTTATTTGTTTTTTTTTTTATATCAAAGACCAAAAAATCGGTAGAAAATAATCAGATCTGATGACTGATAAGAATAAAGTCCTTAGTTGAAGCCAATATATGACTGTTTTCATGTCTTTAAAACAATAAAATAAATAAAACAGCGTGTTTAAGCTTACCAAAGCTCTTACTCAAACTGTATGCCATTTAATATATTACTAAATTAACACTTATTTATTTCCCATTTAAACTTGGAATAAGAAGTTGATTGCGAAAACCGTCCCCATAAAAGTAATAAAAAAAGTTACTGATTGACAACATAGAGCTGAAATTATGAATTTTGGATCAAATGATTGAAATAATTGATTATGAAAAGACAGCATTTCAGGTAAGATCTCCTTTCTTGACTTACAAGACAAACTTAAACCTCTTAATATGATATAAATAACCCCCCCAAAATATTTTCTCATAATGTTTGTAATGTTTCTGTGGTTGTGTTGTGTATTTGTGCAATATTTCCCCTTCTGCACCAGCATTGTTTATACTTACTCCCATGATAACCACATGTGACCCTTGGAAACTGAATGCCTGCCATACTTTCCAGAAGATTAACATAAGATATACAGTATTTTCTCATCTTGTTAAAATCTTAAGTGATGCATGTCTACATGACCCAAGTAAGCCCTCTAATTAGCCCAGCATGACTGAGGAGGCCTGCAGGCAGCATCCAGTCTCTGAGGCTGCCCTGCAGAGGAGTTTGTAGTCCCGTCCAGGGGTGGCGTGTGTTGTTGCAGATATCGTCCCTGTAATGGTATTAATTTCAGGCCAGCTGCAGGTCTCTCACTGGCGGCTTCCTGTGTCTGTCCCGTTTGCAAATTTCTCCTCTCAAGACAGACATAAAAACGCAGGGCACACCAGCAGCTGTCCACTCTAATCCTGTTTTGTCCAAGTCTCTGTATCACACTCGGGAAGACAACTAGCCAGCCTCAGTCTGGTTATGGTTTGGTGCCTGGGTACAGGAAACGCTCACACAAGCCCTGGGTTGTTTGTGCTTTTGCAGTGCATACACGTAAGTTTCATCAGGGTAAAGTTGTGAAATGTGAGCTCTACGTTATTATAAGAATCGGCTTTCAGAGGCAGATGTGATTGTCGGGGGCAGATGCCACATGCTGTGTGCAAAGGAACCTCATTCACACGCAACTCTATCACGGGATGATGTTAAAATTGCATTGCTTCTCCTCTGCCAAAGTTGCAGAGGGTGAAAGTATGTGACATTGTAGAGAAAACGTGATTACCTCATGATTTGCCCTGTTCAGTTTACAAATAGAGTGGTTTATGAAATGTGGGGTATGAGGCTTTCCAAATTCTCTTTTTATGGCTTGTTTTCTGGTCAATTTTATCGATTATTCCATCACACGCACTAAAAAACTGGTAGAGGGTCTGTATGGAGACCAGCTGACTGTATGAGAGGAAATTACCCCTCACTGCAGATGAATTAGGCCAGGCAGTTAGGCAGCGTACTCGCTGCCAAAACTTTTAAAGCCCCGCTTTCATTTCATTTACCATGCCTGCTTTTTTTTCACCCAATTTTCCCCCCTCACCCTGTCTTCAATAAAACGGTAGTCATTTTATATACGTTTCTCTCACTTATCCAATAAAAAAGAGCCAAGGCTTGGTGGAAGGATCACGGAACATGAGTCTTCTGGCTTTCTCACTGATGTCAGCTCGCTGCCTCTGCTGCCGGCCACCGCAGCCACAGTATCTGCAGGCCTGGGATCGGTTTTCACTGAGATCAAAGGCACATTCTCCCTTTCATTCTCTTCCATCCCCAGCCCCACCGCCGCCCCCGATCCCAGTAGTTTAGATTGATTTCCATTGACCATGACATTCCTGCACATGCCGTCCAGTCATGATGGAGCTGCTGGGAGTAGCTGATTGTCAGCAGATTTTAGGGCTTCTAGCTTGATAGGTCGCCTCCACCACAAGAGCTGAGATTTTGGTGTCAGAGTGCCTAATGGTGTTCAGTTGCATATACATGTTGACCACTTCAAAGAGTCTGTGGTGTGTTATGTATACCCTCATGTTTACGTAAACCTATAGCTGTTGTAGGATGTGGAGTCTGCAGGGTATCCTGAGCAACAAATGTGCAGTGAGTTGTTCATCGTCTTGTGATGTGAAAGAGCGAAAAGGGCATTTGTCTGTTGTGGACATGTTTGTTTTGAACGGGTGCCTACTAGCTTGTCATGGCTTCATTTGTATGAAATAAAGGGATAGTTGGAGTCGTTAGGTTAAAGCAGGAAATTAGGTGGTATATTTTAAGTGGATTAATAGTGATATATATGACACCTTAGCTTGTAGGGGTGTTTTTTTTTTCTTCCTTTTTTTGGTTCAAGCATTGAGCCTGGTAACCGGACTTGAGATTTAAGCCGGGTCCACAAGTGGGTATAAAAATAACACAATAACACAAGTGCTCTTAAAAAAACAGTTGAATCACTGTCAGCAGCATGCAAAAACAACAGGCGGCCATATATATTGGGGTGTGTGATTTGGGAGTGTATAATTATTGAGCATTGACCTCAATATAGGAGAAGAGTAAGTGCACATTTATGTGTAAAAAGTCCTGTCAGGGGTTAGAACACTATTTGGCCATATCCACCATTGCACAAAAATAGAGTTTATTGACATCTTCACCCTGGAGGGAGTTCAACAAAGTGTTCGTTTTCAGTGACCCAAAGTGTAATTTTTGTTTGAACAAAATGCTAAAACACATAGAGAAATCTATGCTTTAAAAGATACTCATGTACATGTCGATCAGGCCTTAATCATTTTATTATGGGACTCTTAAGGACTGTAATCTTTTCTGTCAGCTCACCTCTCTGCCACAATAGCAATATTTTTCTGTCTGATGTGAACATGCTAAAAAACCCGTAAAGCAGACATATATCTCCAAGAAATCAAACTTCTCCAGAATAAACATAGACAGAAGTGCACTGATTGTCTTGTCTGTCATCTTGATTGGGTTAGTGCTTCTCTCTCACTGCATTTCCAGATGCATCTGATAATGGGAAGAGGCTCGGCTACATGTAATGAGCTCTGTTGTTTTAATATTTTTGGTGTTTAAAAAAAGGGAAAGATCACAAAGATGGGGAAGAATTGTTTCCTCTCTGACCTCTGTGGCTTTGTATTTGTTTATGTTGAGAAATGAAACATGCTTTTCCGATTTGGGTCAGAATTATTATCATAATATCCCATAATTATATTGATGATAATAGTTGCCAAGTATCAATCTTCAAAGCATCTAGGATGTCATCAGTCTAGATTTGATGTGTGGAAGAGGAAGTTCACAGCTTTGAGAGTTCTTTGTGTATCTTTTATTGAAGTGGTCCAGCAAGCGAGGACATGAAGACGACAGCTTCTAAATAAAGATCAACATGCACGTGATGGACATATTTTTAAATGAGCTGAAATCTATTCTCAGCTTCTGTTGCGCTGTTGTCACAAAAACATTTAGTTAAAATCAGAAAAGCTCCTCCAACCTCTGAGCTCATGACATGCTACGAAACCCTTTGAATAAACTAGTAAATGCACGGGTGACAAGATAACGACACGACTGCGTGTTCTAAGATGTTGATGGTGCAGAGATACAGTACAAGGTTTTTCACCTGGCTGTGAGGATGTGTTGTGATCTCCAGCTGTGTTGGAACAGTCTCATGGTCTTGAGCAACAGCTTGAGGAGAGGATCGGATAGAATTTTTTTTTTTTCAGGCTGAGTTTCGCTGCTGTGGTGGGGGGAGTTAAGAGAGCTCCCTCTCCTTTTGCTGTGCACTCTTTTTTTTTTCTTCTTCTTTCCCTTTGGACCCTCAATTGCAGATCCTCATGGCGAGAAAGAGGGGGTGTGGAGGGGGGTGCAGCGCTGTACTTTCCTTTGATGTAGTGGGAACGTGACGGATCTGCTAGCCAGTGTCTCGCAGCGTGGAATCACTAACCCAGGCTTACCTAACGGGATTTGGTAGGACCGCTCTGGTGTCCCTCAGTGCCATGTGTGTCCTGAGCTCATGCCCCCAGCACTACCGTGGAAGATCCCTGTTAAAGAGAACACTGCATTTACCAGCAGCCTTCCATGTCCACACATAATGTTCTAGATGGCAGCTTATGGCACCTTGTGTAGTTTTTGAAAGTCTTACTATAGGGTGGACATGCTGTGTGAAGTTTACCACAGCTAATTGCAGCAGTTTGTCTTTAAGTAGCTGGACTACATATGATCATCCCACTGACGGCTCGTTTTCTATAAGTATCCTTTAGTGCAGTTCTGTCTCTATATATAGCTTGGCATGAAAAAAGAAGAAAGTAGTAGCTGTCAAAATATAGAATTATAATTACCTCATTTAATGCTGTAAATACCGAATCAGTACATATCAAAGAGTCGCGCTGACATTGATGTCATCTGCTGTGCAGCTCTATCACACGGTGAAATGTGTGTGTGTGCACATGAAGGACAGCAGCAGGGACCTCACAGAAGAAACACTTGGCGGCTCAGACTCTTTGTAGTGCTGCTGGGTCGTGGTGTTTTATAAACAGCGCCATTAACGCCAAGGCTCCTTCTCGTCCTTTTCGCTGTGTGGTGATGCTGGTTGACACATTTGCTCCATATGCACGGTGCTAATGACGCCATGTGGTTGCAATCAACCTTATCAATGTGTTTCATCTTGTTAAATGGAGCTCAGCAGAGTGATTGTCTACCAGGGCCGAGAGATACGCATTGTTGTGGAAGACTGATGAGAACCAAAAATAAGATGATCGAGGTTTAAGTTTGATTGATTTTGAGTGGAAAAAGGTGGTTACATTTCTACGTGTTTATACTCTTTAAACACATGATGAAACTAGACAAAATGTATCTGAGTTATACCAACACATTAAATCTGATACGCCAGTTTTAAGGCAGTATAATTTCATGAAAATAAAATAAAAGCTAGCAGTAGAAATAAAAAGGAGTGAAAAAGACGGGGCTTGGCAAAATGACTGAAATTTTCTATCCGATATAGGACATTACATATCTCGATAACAATATATATCATGATATAGCATGGTTTATAAAAAATAACCACATAGTGAAGTCTTTTTTTTTCTCCCAAAACGGCTAAAAAGGATCACAACATCGTTCTAAAATGTCAATATTGCCGTAACAAAGTTCAACCACTGGTTTATCGACGAGGATGTATATATTTATAAAAATTACATGAGTTTTACGATATATGTTGTCATATCACCCAGCCTAAATAGAATTATTTTAACTTCAATCTATAGGGGCCTTCTGTGTTCAAAGTGCTGAAAATGTGTGTTTCTATAGGTGTGTGTGTGTGTGTCCTGGTCGTGAGCATGCCATGCAGGCGCACACTTAACCCCAGTTGTTTACTTTGGGCATGTGTTCCTGCTCAAAGCGAAGCACTCATAGATGATGGCACTTTCTTCGCTCCCCATCCTCCCACTGAATTGGATGAAGCTTAACCAATCAACAGCTCTGCCTGGAGCCAGCCAGTCAGGCTTCCACGGGCAGACCGCCGCTCGAGCCCACAACACCTGCTCAGAGGGCTTCACTCCTCACCAGCAGCCTGCCGCAGGTCTCCAGGGGTCAGTGGAGGGCCTCGCCAAGGTTGTCCCTTATGCCCAATTGTGTTTGAATGGCCTGGGTGTGGACTTCCTGTAAGGGAGGATCAGAAGCGGAGACCGGAGGGCGGTGCGCGCACGTGTCGAGTGTTTTTGTCAATTTGTTGAGCAACTGACGCAACTGTTGGCGATGTTATGACTCTGCTTGGTTAAATGGGATAATGGCTGAACTGGTTGTTTCTTGGCTTCCAAATAAGGGTGTAACGGTACACAGAAGTCATAGTCTGGTACAAAATAATCCCAATTGCATAAGGATGCATATTTGTATGTTTTTTTTTTAAACAGACAGTAGAGCAAGTGGAAAAAAAGACAATCCTCCTGAAACAATTTATGATTAAAATAGTTTACCAAACACAAAAAGCAACAAGTCACAGCAGGCTATAAAGCTGATAAAGCCCCTCTCTCTCTTTTTGAATTTGAAAAAACAGAATAAATAGAATAATCAAAGTAGAACTTAAAGCAGTAAAATGTAAACATCACTTTCAAATGTGTGTTAGCATGTTAGATGTTTTCCTTCACACACCCCACCCCCACAATATTTTTGACCAAATACCTCGATATTGATATTGCGATGATATGGTACGATTGAATATTGGTGCATTCACAGAACATTGATAATATTAATGGTAAACTGGTTAAAGGTTAACAATAGAACAGCTAGAAGTTCAGAAAATTAACTTTAATAATCACTTTACGGTAATGCAGCCTTTAAAAGTAGGAAAGGTCAACACTGATCCTATATTACGACATTACGATATCCAACATTGAAAATGATATCATTCATGATATCGATATCTGCGTGAAGCAGAATGACCGTACCGTGACAGTTCTGTACCGTGCACAAACCGTTACCGGCCAACTTGAAAACTAGTTTTGCAGTTGTTGTTTGTTATCCAAAAAACGTGTAAAGTGCCCCGGCAGCACAAATTTCATTGACCCGGTCAA
>CAFUXE010000196.1:578304-602738 GCA_903364295.1 Serranus cabrilla
CCCCCCCCCCCCCGCCGTCGTCTTTTCCTTTCCAGGGCTGAAATCAATCACGGTGCCGAGGCAATTATGTGTAATTCAACCCCAGCCAGATTAGTGACTCTTGTTACCTGAGCGACCGGAGCTCTGTAATCTGTGAGACACACCGGCCTCACCAGCAGAGGAGTAGCCAGGAACAGGCGAGGGCACTTGAGGGGAAAGGAGGGGATTGAGGGGAGAGGGAGAGGTGCTGAAAAGCAGGCTGCCATGCTGCTGTCCAGCAGAGCAGAAAATCAGAGTACAATGGAGTGATTACACTTGCAGATGTAGCCATATTTATGACGAGGTGGATAGAGAGAACAGAAAGAAAGACGAGCGCTGATTGCCATGGAGCTTGCTAGTTAGTGTGCTAACGAGCCAGGTCTCTTTTGTGTTAAAACATGTGCGTAATGTCACCTCCACTGCGCTTCCAGTCCTCCCCCACCATCCACCGCCCTGTCCCCCCTCCAGTGCCATATCTCTATCCCTCATGCCCTCCACAGTCGGCTCCGAAATGCAAGCTTGGCCAAGGCTCCTGCCCCAGGCGCCCAATTTACTATGGCTGGAGAAAAACTCAGTGGCCCCAAGTCACAGAGGAAAACAGCAGAGCTGAATGCTGCTCTTTCCCTGCTGCTGCAGTTCGTCTGATCTGTGCAACTGTTTCAGTGTCTTAACACGCAGCAGTGTAACAATTTACACCCTCCTGATTTTTTTTATGTGGCTTACTGAGGAGATTTATCCCAATTATGTTTGCTCCCAGTTTAGGCAAATCTAGAACGTAGTAGGAGTTTGATGCTCATGACTAATACCACCTAGCGTATGCTGTGAGATTTTTCATTTCTATTACTTTTTTTTTCGAGCCTGTGTGGGGTTTTAGAAACCATTAATTGAAGGTTGGGTGGAGGGCAGCGGAAAAAGTGCCGCTGCACATTATTGGTATTTAATTGGAAATATATGATTGCCTTGGCTTTTATTCATCCCCTGCGCTCTGTCTGTAAGAGCTGATGTCACAGCGATGAGAACAAGGCTTTGTTTTTTTTCCTCAGCAGTCACTTGATGCAGGATGATGAAACCCACAAAGATATCTAGCAAGAATGTGTTTGTTCATCTGATGAGCTCGCCTTGTGCTCCATGTTTCTTTTGATCATCGGACGGCTTGGTCGGTGATTGAAGGCACTTATTTTCCTCGTGGGATGTACACATTGAATAAATTAGATATACCGTCCCGTATTAATAGAACGTAGATCATCAGGACCTTGATGTCTGTGATAGTTTTAACAAGGCAGGCTGACAGGGAAGTGGAGCTGACTCTAAAAATATAAAGGTCACGCTGAATGGATTATGTGGCATCAATGGAGCCACCGTCCAGCTCAGCAGGAGCCCTTAAATCCACTAGCAGCCATAACCCCTCGGCTCAGGGGCCAGGTGACGCTTTTCATGTCCTCCAATGGAGAGACATCACAGAGGCATCCTCCACTTTGAGCTGCCCGTCATCAAACAATGCATCAAAACATCAAATCAATCCACCCCCACTGCATCTATCTTTTGAACTGAAAGATGGGGGAAATGGAAGTGCTCACCGCGCCTCCTGCACCACACATCTACATTTTCATTTCTAACCATCACAAACATGGAGACTCCTTCAATACTCTGATAGAGTGGTAGGCTAGATCTCAGAGGATATGCTCCATACTTTCAGTTACCTGGGTGATGATTCAATATGTATCGCGTATATACTTCTTAAAAGTCTGCATCTTTGGACTGTCCACCATTCTCTACTTTCTCGCTTTAGCTTTGTTTTGTCTAAAACAGATATGATGCCAAGTTACTCTTAGACTACCAAATAAAAGCGGTGACTTATTATGTCAGCTTTAAAAACTGTATTCCATGCATGCATTTGACCAAAATCTTACAATTTAGTGATCGCCAATCAGAAAGAGTACAAGCCCGAGACAGTACTTGTGGAGGTGTTTATGAATGGTAAGATTCTGGCGAAACTACAGGTGTTTGGGAAGTATAAATGAGACTTGAGTTGTGTGAAAAGAGATATTTTTATATTGTTTGTTGTTGTTAAACCTGACCTTCAACCTTACTTCAATCAATTAAAGATTTACTATGTTTGTGGTCTTGGAGGCGTGCTAGGAAAATTAAGTTTTCATCATGAATTTAATATTGCATGCCTTTTATATGATATACAAATGTTCTTTTAATATATTAGATTTTGAGATCATTGCTTTTACATTAATGAATCCAATCATTCATAATCATTTCCCATACAATCATATCAGTGTTCGTATTATTTGTCCCAAACCCAAAGATATTCAGTTCAGCTCATTCAATCTAACATCGCTCTCTTAACAGACAATGAGATTACATTAAACATATGAAGAGTCCTCTATGAATAAATCCAGCTAAGAGCTGAATTGTATGGCTTATCATCCGTTTTTTTTGTGGCATCAGGTGCATGAGTGTGCCCTGTAATGTTGCTGTAACCATATGCCCTGAGCCTAAAGAGCCCCCTTTTGTGCTCCAGAAAATCACTATTACCATTTCTTTAGAGGTATCAAGGGATAAGCAGACGTTGTCGGTTGCCATGTTGTACATGGTCATTGTTTTGTTTGTATTAAAGCCCACAAAAACCCTGCCACAGAGCTAATTGACGGGGCGGAGTTTTCATGTGACCGTTCAGATCCTTGGAGAGGTTCTTGAAGTGTTCCCTGCTTCTGTGAGGATGGAGAAAAGCCATTTGTTCGGAGGGGATCAGATTTGAATAGCTTTGTGCTTTTCATTCAGATCTTAACAGGGGCGTGTGCGCCTGGCTGGAAAGAAACCCTAAAATGTGTGGTTTGATTAATGACTAATTCCAGGCTGAAAGGCAGTTGTTGGTAGTCTTTACCAGTTAATCCCTTAAAACGTGGAATCACACCCAAACAGTGGGCCGCTGGTATTGTTGTACGGTCTATAACGTGAATGAGGCAAAAGGTTTGCAATGTGATCCACAACCATGAATGCTTGTCAGCACCGTGGCGTGGACTTTGCCTCATTATAACCTCGACCAAACTTGTCATCTGATCTTTAACACAAGATAAAACACAGGTTTGTCAGGGTGCTTGTGTAATTATGTAAAAAGATCTTGCTGGAAGTAAAAGGAGACAGAATGTGTATAGCTTCAAGCGCAGTGGTTCTTTTAGGTGAAGAGAGCACTGATCATGTGACTATGGGGTCAAAAGTTCAGATCAAGGTCAGTACACAGGTGCGAGGACACCTGAGGCAGAGGGGCTTCTTGTGACCCGCAGTTTTTTAAGCATTACATAACCTCCATTTTTAACACTATCACAAGAAATTTCTGTTTTCAAAATTCAGGCATTTTCCTGCAGATCTTATTTTTGTTCCATCATGACGTGAATGCCTCACTAACCCATCAATATTTTTATTCTTTCTATTCTTATACGTTGTGTCGGTGGGTGTGCATCTGTCTGAGTGGAATACAGAAGGAAAACTAGGTCAATACTCTCTACAGCTCAGGCAGAAGCAGCTCTCATTCAAATCACCTCCCCATACACATTTTTCCTTGTGTGTGCCATTGAAAACCGTCCCTGCAAAAACACGGCAGCGGCTCCACAGCCCGCTGCGGTCTGCCTCCGTCCGGCTCTCCCCTGGCTAGCTCGCAGTGCTAATATTTAGCTCTGCCTTCCCATAGATGTAATGTGCAGTGTTGCATTGGTGCTAGCTGGGGCTTAGCGAGAAGAGTACTGTCTCTAGCTCTCGTCTCCACAGGTAGAGACACACAAAGACCCCCACCAGACTCTATTTTCCCCCTCAACGCTGAGCTCCCAAATCCAAACTGACAGCCATTCATGCCCAGAATACCTGGGCGAAAGCTGAGGGGGGGAAACACTATCTAGGTGTAGCAGGCAAATCCGCTCTTGTTCGACGGATCTATGAAGCTCCTGCATAAGGCAACTCATCAGCACTTTTCCCCCCATTCTGCACTGTATTTTCTCTCCCTCTTTCTCTGCGTCTCCGGTATTGTGCGGAGGCTAAGGTTTTAGCTCGCTTGCCACACAAAGTTAGCTTGTGCTGCGATTTTATTTGTGTACATCTCTCAGGGCCTTCGAGTGTTGTTGTTGAATGTGGATGTTGGCACCACCGTGCTGCCTGGCATGAATGTAGCTACTCAGCAGACCAGAGCTGGCTTCTAATGATAAATCATGCAGTGTGTTAATGCAGCAGCAGGGTGGCTATAAATAGTTGCTGGAGAGCGATGACGATTGATTCAGGAAGAAAAATAAAGCGTGCTCCAAACATTTTGCGCTTGTGGTCAGTTGTAACGGCCGAGTTCAAACATAGGGCCCCAGGATTAATATTGCCCCTGGTTTGAAACACACAGCTGATCAGGTAAATGAGGCAGTTAAAGGCTTTATGACTCAAATTAGATACGTTGGCAGAGTCCAGATGCACCTGGTAGCTGTCTGTTTTCTGCTGCCGGAGCAGAGAAGTGACACAATTCTGCAACACTGGTGTCATCTGAGGTGTTGCTGGGATTTTCAGTTAACCTGTCTCAATAGATCCAAGGCAAGTGATGGAGCTGCCAGGTTCTTTGTGGGGGTATAGATGCCTGGTGGCTGCTGAAGTGTGTGTGCGGTCTGCCTTTTGTGTATGTGTTTGCGTGTGCGCTCGCAGGCCTGCTGACAGTGGCACTTCAGCAGAATGTTTGCCCTTTCCTCAGTCCTTTGATGTGACCAGGTCCTGCTGTGATAATGAGCCCTGTGCCCCGCCGCAAGGTGAACATCCTGCAGTTCGCCCGGGGCTCTGCCAGAGCAGCAGCCCAACCCCCACCACACACACACACACCATGCACACACACACTCTGCAAATACAACAGTGGAGGAGCCGACCTCCACTCAGAGCTGATCAACTTCCACACAGTGCTCGGATAGTGTGACAGAAGCACTTTAATGTGTGAACTGATGTTATTCACAGTACATCCTTGTGGCTTGTGGGCAATAAGAAGGCTACAATTTCTCTTGTGTTTGGATAGCCTTCTTTAATTAACATCAATATGGCAAGACAGTGAACACCCACGCCACGCTCTCCGGGTTCACACAGTCTCACACAGACTCCCCACTCACATGTTGCTCTCAGTCTGTTACACTCACACCTGTCCCCTGCAAACAATGCCAGGTAGGAACTAATATTACTCCAAAGGGACATTAAATTACAACTAAAATGCAACACATGTCATTATATAAAAGGAATAATGAAATGATATAGATCATAATGGAATAATGATTGTATGTAATAAGACTTAAATATGATTTACATTCATAAATAATTATGATGATCTTAAGTAATTAATAAACAAAAATGTAATGTGTAACTATGGTTATGGTTACAATACCACATTAAGGCATGACTGTAAATCTGAATGTGGTGGTAAATATCAGATTATTTTCCAAGACAGAGATATGGAGTATGGAATATGTATGCAAAATTACATAAAGGTAATCAAATGCACACTAAGAATAACTGTTGATATTCATATTTATCCTCTCGTCAACAAATCCCAGTAAAAAAATGAAACAAGTCGTTCCTACTAACAAGTGTTTTCTGTTTGGCAAGAGCCTGAGACAGTATATCTTATTTCCAATAAAAACAGAGAGCCAAACCAGGAGCCCTAAAATGTCAAACCAGCAACAAAGCAAACTGTTGCAATGAGTTAGCAAGCACAGACAACAAGGTCAGAAGTGCCTGTAATGCTTCATCCATTTATTTATTCAAAGTGGATGTTGTTGTTTTCTGGAAGAAGTTGAGTGTGTGATAGGGGTGTGATGCGTTAGGGAGGACACAACATGACTGAAGAGACCAAATCAGGAAGCTAAAGTGACCGTCTGTATCATCGTTTTTAAAAGTCGGGACTAAAATGTTTTCTCTAAACTAAAATGGTGTTAGCAGCATTTACAGAAGTCTTGATTTTATGGGTTTGTAGCTGCCGGCAGAATAGTGTGGCCTCTTAAACGTAGCAAAATATATGCATTTATACAAAAATATGTGATGACGATGAGTTTTTAGTATTGAGGTCTAACATGTTGCTGGTTTTGGTCTTTTCATGTAAATTGTTGACGATTACAAAACTGTACAATAAAAGTAGCCTCATCCCCTAACTATGTTGAATTGCTAGGTTAAAGACTTTGCACACATTTTAAACCATAATGTTGGTTTAGTTCCATTTTTTGTAACAATTGGGATTAAAAAACAATTTGGACAACAGCAACTTAATTTCTAAATCTATATTATCCTTTACAAGCTGGTAAATGATTTCTCAATATGAAACATAACTGAACTCTTGTCCAACATCACACTGCAGCCTGTAACCACCGTGACCTCTTGCATGACCTTTTTAAAAGCCTGAACTGGCTGTTATAATAGTCCTTTACTGTTCCTACTTAACTGGCTCTGGCTTTACACGGAAGAAAAATAGCAACTGGATAATTTCTAATGTTCTGTTGCTCTTCCCTCAGTTTTTTTAATAGCTCCGCGACATATAGAAATTAAGAGTTGAACACTTTAAAAAGCGGATAAAGTCTTTTCATCTGGGGCAGGCATATTTCACACAAATTATCTCCTTTGCACGTTCAGAATGTCAGTATGAGAGCTAGCGTGATTGGTTTGCTCGGAGCACACGCGCTTCATGCCAACTGAAGGATGATGGGTAATCCACCTCGTCTCGTTCACTTGTGCTTGTTGGTGGGAAAGAAGACAGTCAGCTGTTAATAGCTCCTTTGTGTACATATGTAGCATGTATGTGTTAAATTCATTAAACGCGTGGTTATTGCAGCCTCTGATCCCTTCACCATGTACCATAACCGTGTTTTACAGCATGTCAATGTGCCTTTCCACGTTAATACAGTGGCATGTGTCGGTCATGTGTGGTTAATGTGAAGTGTTTGACGTGTGGCTTGTGTGGGTGTAACGGTGGTATTTAGAGGACAGTGTGACAAGTTGCTTCGCACGATAAATTTGTGCTGCAACTTAACTACTAAAAGCATAACATTGCATATGTGGTCCATGGCTTTTTTTATCGAACCAGTTTCTACGAACTGTCCGTGGCCTTCAGTGTGGCCGCTTCTGTTCAACTTTTGGAAAATCACGCAGGATTTGTGATAGAAACGAAAGAAGTGGGAAGAAGAAGAGATTGTGAAAGTGGGGGGGGGGGTTCACAGATGTAAATGTCTCTCCAGGGTAGGCTTTTCCTGTTATTTGTAGCCTCCTCCACTCCTGTCCCTGTGGTTGGCTTCGCTTGTTCGTCTCATTACCCCGGGCGCGTGGCGCTCCTTCGCTCGCTGGCGGCCCGGCTTTCTTCTCCATTAATTGGGTTTCGTTACATTAAGCCCCCTGGCCGAGGGGCCATCCTGCCAATAAAACATTCCATTTTTAGCACTCCACTCAAAGCTGGTGGGGTTCAACCCGCTCCGCGAATGGTAATTGGTTATTTATTTAAGCTTCCTCAGGTTGGTTTTCCACTGGTTTTGGTAAAGAAGTAGAGGAGGAGGAGGAGGGAGGGAGGGGCCGTCCCTTTTCTTTTCTCCGCTGTAAAGCTACTATGGGACAATGTTTGCTCGCTTTTGTTGGGAAAAGGTCGGACAACTTGCACACAAACACACCTGAGAGTGAACACCTGGTCTGAGGGTGACTCTGCACTGGGCACGCCCTCCGTTCATGCTTCAACTTTGAGCATTTACAGAGGCTTTCCATCAGTAATCTTTTCTTTTTTATGATCACTTTGTCAGTGGAAACAGTAGCCAAAGACGGTATTGAAACAGTCAGAGGTGGGTGTGGGCTCTCAGCCGCTGATTCACAGTTATTTTAAATGATTCCCTCAGGTGATGGCAATCATTATTTTATTGGAAATTTACAGCAATCGCTTCACAATACTGCTTCTTTTGTTAATGTCCCAGGCCTTGTTATTATTATTTTTTTAGTGTATCCTTTTCCTCTAGAGTGCAGAAAATCCCATGAGTAGGTGAGTTTGGGTTTTGGGGTGAGAAGGGCTTCTTAGTGAAAAGATTTAGCAGCATGGGAATCCATAGCCACCACTTGAGCTGCCATCTCCCCAGCTGTTTGTGAAACACCTCACATGGTTTCTACACACTTGATTGTAGCTGCAGGCGCGAAGAGTCCTCATTGCATATAAATTACAGAAGTGGGAAGTGATTATTATAAAATTCCCGCTTTCCCTTTTTTCCACTCCACTCTGCAGAAGTGGTATAATTGAGTGGAGTACAAAAGCCGTGCTGTGAAGGGAGAGAGGGAGAGAGATGCTAAAAAGGCAATATTGCAGGGATAGTTATTGCATATATCACATAGACACGCGCACAAACACACACACTCGTGCTCAGAAACCATGGCAGCATGCTGGTGGAATCTGACAGAATACAAGCTCGGAGACACCGGCGTGCCGTCAGAAAAATCCTCCCTCAGAAGAAAAAACAAAAAAGAAACAAAAAACGAAACGTCCCATTTCCCTTCCCCACCCCCAATTTCAGACAGCACGCCAAGTCACTGGCTCCCCGTGCTGAAACACACTGGAGTGTCTCCTCCATGGAGGGCTTCCTGCCAGCTCCAGTTCCGCACAATGAATTTCTCTTAAAACCACATCTGAGGGGTTCTTTAGAAGGGCCGGCCAAGCCTGGATATGAAATTCCAAATGGAACGTTTTCTTTTCAATCCTCGCCGCCTCTCCTCTTTCGCTCTCCCTGAAAAATATGAATAGAAAGATCCTAAGCCTATTATTTCTCCTATACAATAAAAGGGACCTCCAATATGGCCGCCCTCCATCGCAACACCGCCGCTGCTGAGGGCTTTTAGAGTCAGGATGCAGGGACGGGAGGGGGTCAAATTGTAGCGACGTGCTGCGACCCTCACGGTCGTGGTCACTTGAGTGTCTCCAATTATTTCCTCCAGGAAATAGTTTAAAGGGTGTCGTGCTTTTTGTGTGTAAACTTGCCAAGAGCTGCAAAGTGGGTGCAGCTCGCCAACAAGTCTCCACCTGGTTGAATTAAAATGGTGGATCCATGACGGCTGCTAGCGCGTAAACACCATGACTTCACAATCAAAACGGGAGGATTTTGCTCCACCCTGATGCGGTTTTCCCTGCATACAGTATGAATGTTAAGAGAGATGTGGAGATGTAAGAAATGACAATTCATTGCTCTTCCTTTCCTCTGAGAGTAAACCACGGTAAGTTATGGCATGCGGTTTATGTAAATGTGAACCCAAATAGCCACAAATTGTGTGTCGGTCACAGAGGCCTGCAGGTTTTTCTCTGGTGGATTTTTTCCACAATGGAGGCAGTTTATTAAGAAGTTGAGAAAAATAGGATTTGACAGCTGTAACTGGGGAAAAGCACAAAAGAGGCCTTTCCTCTGGCTGAAGCCTCTGGGTGCTAAGGAGTCAATCACCTGTTGTTTTTTTTGCAGTGTTGTAGTTTATGCGCCTGTGAACAATAATGAGAGGATAACTTTTTTATCCCTACTCACTGCTTCTTTCTATTCTCTTTGCTACAAGTTGGAGAAGACTTCCAGCTAAGATGTTAATCCCTCGGGTTCTTATCTCATTCCCACAGGATAACAAATGGGAGTGGAGGGGCGTAAAATAATATGGGCGAGAATGCTATCATTTAGCCCCTGGTGTAGGCATGTCCCCGTCCTGGTTAGCCCTCCTTTAGGGTTAACTACACTTACTAATAAGCCCTCCCCTCAGTAGGATGAGGTCTGACACTCCCACTCTCACAGATTATCCCGTCACCTTTGACACTTGTTAGCTGGGGTCAAAGAAGCACGCTCACCTGTGCTAATGTGAAAAGCCTCAGCATCAAGGCTGGAATAGTTTCCAGTAATGTTTCTCCGATAGTTTTTTTTTTGCATGTATAGTAACAAATTAAATGTGGTTAAAGTACCTGGAATGCTCAAAGTGTTTGAAAACCGATCAGATGACACAAAACATGTGAGAAAACGTCTTTACTGAAATAGCTTCACTGGTCGGGCAGTTTGTACCAGGTGTCTCAAACATGGTGGGGAGAGTGTTTCCTTTTCTAGGCCGGCAAGCATATCAGATGTGTTTTTCACTTAGGATACGTCTCATTTTAATCAGTAAATGCTGTTGTCTGCACCAGCTCTGTGCAGACTTACATATTAGCTACATCTGTTGCCGTTGGAAGTGTTTATTTATGCTTCAATTGTATTTTTTCAACAATATGTGAGTCAAGGCACAGTATGCTCTGGCTTGTAATCCCACAGACTCTCACATGCTCTGGTTGGAACGTCAGAATACCTGCCAATACTTCCACTCTATGGTGATTGGTCCCAAAAACCCGAATCGGAGCACCCTTAACTTTAGGGCAGGACTAGTCTTGTTTGTGGGCAGCGTGTTGCAATTCAAACGCTACACTGTGGACTGTGCTCGTTGTTGGCGTATCCATGGCGCTCTTATCAAGAGAGGAGCTGGGAAAGAAATTGGCCATGGGAGATGAGATTCCCGTCTCGATAAGGAATCATGTACTTGAATATGCCGAGATCTGGACACGCACACATACTGCACACATACCGCCCTTTGTGTTCGCGGTAAGGACGTTCCCAGAAGGTGGGGAGAGGGAGAGGGGGGTCTTAAGTTGAGACTGGTGCCAGTCTGCGAGAGGTTCGAGGGAAACGCAGACATTCCAGCCACCCTTGTGTCCAAGGAGTTTTGTGTGTGTGTGTGTGTGTGTGTGTGTGCTGTGGGAGTGGACGAGGAGGGGCACCAATCACCACTTAGCACTGCAGGAATGTCACCTTGGCAGACACCTCAGTAGGACAACAAAGTGAGAGCTAATAAAGAACAGTCCCTTGATTATATCGTCTCCTCAGAAATTTATGCTCGCACTAAATTTAGATGAGTATCTCCAACAACATTATTAATCAGGTGACTGTTCCTGTGAGAGCATCTGATTACAATTTCATGAAACGCTTTGATTCAAAGCTTGTGGGAGTCATCTTGGTGCAAGACGTGTCTCACCCAACAGTGAAAATGACGTCTCTCCGATTAGCCATATATCCTGTGGCGGTGATATTTTGACTCCAGCGCTGCTCTGGACTCAGATTGTGAATAGCAGATTTAGCATGCCTAAGCATTGCCATGTGTTCATTGCTGCTGAAGCATGTAAGCGCTATTGGCTGGGGGTTGGGGCCGAGGATTTTTGGGCCTGGCTCGGTCTATTTTAGTTGTCAGGAGGCAGGTCTTTCTGAGTCAGCCGGGGATGGGGGGCCTGTGGTCAGGCCACTGTTGACGTGATTACCCCAGCATTAAGTACCGCTGCAGACATCTGTCTCACTCGCGCTCTCTCTCCACAGCCAACCCCCTTCTCCTCCTCCTCCATCCCTCATCTCTCCTTCCCCCGGCTCTTGCTCTGTAATGAACTCCCCTTATTCACCAGCTAATGACTGCCTTTGATCTCCCGCCTAAGACCTCTGCTCTAACTCTACCCTGTGAATCTCTCTTTTCTCTCCCCTCTCTCTGCTCTATCGCTCGCTCGCTCCTATTCGCTCCAGCTCTGTTTCTCTCTTTTGCTGTCTCAAACATGCCCATGCACCTCTTTGACTTGTTTTTCTTCCTTCCTTCAGGGAACAGGGTTTTCATGCTGACCTAGGCTAAACAAAGTTTTGAGGTGCTGGGTTTAGGCTACTAAAAAGAGAAGAAATTGAAGGAATAGCTGTTTTTTTTCTGCCATACTATTAAGCTTCGCTCATGTCAACAGGGAGGCAGACCACCCGCACTACATACGTCGTACCAGTCCCCACATCATGTGGCAGGGAACAGGAACATATTGCTCATGAAATAATGCAGCTGAAGCTCATTTCTTATGTCAACTCTCTTTTATATTGTTTTTAAATCTTATCATATTTTTCTCAACAGTCCAACAAAGTCCCCGTGGTGCAGCCGTCCCATGCAGTCCACCCACTCACTCCACTGATCACGTACAGTGACGAGCACTTCGCCCCAGGATCCCATTCTGGTCCTCACCCCCAGGACGTCAACAACAAACAAGGTAGAGACCAAGCAAACACGACACAACTGTACAACAACACTGAAGCTGCAGAGCTTTGTGAAGGATCGATGTTCTGAACCATTGTTACATTTTATTTGAACTGGCAATCAGAAGTTTTAAAAGTTTCATTTCTAGTGCATGGTTCGGCTCGACTCGGACTCAGTTCCAGGTCACTTCTTGATTTCATTTTCCACTACCTCGACCTCTCCGTCTAAGCAGAATATTGAGCTGATCGTCGCAGCAATGCCGCATAAAACACTCGCTGAATTTTTTCACCTGCAAAGAAACATTGCACTTTGTTAAATGTATGGCATACTTTTTCATGGTTCCATTTCTTTAAAATCTGGGTCGAGTGAATAGATGCATTTTGCTCACTATTGACAGCAGTTTACTGGTTTGAAAACAGCCAGTTTGTGCAGGATATCGGCTCCAGTTGCCTGGAACCTGGGCTGAGGTGGCACTAAGAAAAGTATTGGGTGTTATCCACAACTTTTGCTACTTTAAACCAAAAAACAGTGAGTGGACTTGAGTGAAGCAGTGGAAATGTGACATTATGCATCACTCTCACACACACAGGGTGATACAGGGTTACTGCAGCCCTTGTTCATGCTGCGCTGCAGATTCAGATTCAAAAGTTTTATTCAAAATGTTTCAATAATGCCGAACAGTGCACTCAGTCTGAATTAAACTGAACCACCACCTGAGTTCTCCTTCTTTCTTTTTTTTTTTTTTACCATCCCCTTGTGCCGAAACTGTCAGGAATCAATAGAGACACACAAACCAGAAAAGTGTCACAGCAAAGTCATCCTTTCTATCAGCTCTTCTCATGAACTCATTTGAAGCAGCCTGTGGGACAGCGCGCTGAGCTCTGCTGCCCTCTCCCTCTGCACTCTGCCTCTCAGTAACAACATCAAGCTCCAGCTCTGACAGCTGCAGCGGAGCTCCTCAGCAGTTTGGACGAGCCCCTCAGCCCCGCGCAGCTGGAGACTTTGGCAGCTTCTCACGAATGCCAAAAAAAAAAAAAAAAAAGACGTGGGCCCCGCCATAGTTTTGTCCCGCACCTTCTCTCTTCTTCTGGCTTTCTTCTCCTGCGGCTGCCAGTTGAAAAGGAGGAGAGGGATCAGACAGGATGTAGGCGATGATGAAGATGATGATGAGGCTGGGAGGTTCTGAGGGACCTGCTATAAATAACAATGTAGAACTGAGCGCAAGAGTACACAGCGTAGTGAGATGAAGGGAGAGAGACGTATAAAGAGACTGTGCTCCACATATGTCAGAGGAATCATGCATCAGACACATTTTTGTTGAATCTTTTTCTAAAGGAAGCATGAAAGAGTTGTGTTGACACGAAATTGAGCATAAATACACTGCGCGCACATGCACGCATTAGATTTAAAAAATTTGTTGTCATGTCGTACAATTTCTGAAGTAATTCTCTCTATTTTCTGCTCATGCCGGTCCATAGAGATCCACTGAGTTTCTGACAAACACTGAAGAGCAGAAAAGACCCCCCGGAGGTCTTTTTATTTATTTTTTAACTATATTTGATCTTTGCACTCGCAGCCCAACAGAAATCCATGTCCAAGCGATCCAGTTGCAGAATTAGCTGCAAATGATTTCCCTAGGCATATTCATGTGTGTATACCAGTCGAGCTAAGCTGAAGATGCTTAAAACGAAGTCTCTCTTATTCTCTTTCTTGCTGTCCCCCTCTCTCTCTCTCCTCTCTCCCTTTCTCTCGTTC
Organism: Serranus cabrilla; assembly: GCA_903364295.1. NCBI lineage: Eukaryota > Metazoa > Chordata > Actinopteri > Perciformes > Serranidae > Serranus > Serranus cabrilla. The sequence goes on from CAFUXE010000196.1 coordinate 592,144, forward strand.
TCGTTCCCGCTCTCTCATATCGACTTTCCTTAGTGCGCTCAGACTTTGATCTGCTCGTTAATTATGAAAAACAATCATGGATTTTCTCATTATGAGCTCTAATATGCACAGGGCCGCTATGCAGGATGGAAGGTCGAGCAGAGGGAGGGCTTTGAACATTTTACATTTAAACCTTATATGTGTACTGTTTAGAAAAAAAAGGAAATAAAACATGGGAACATTAATTTGAATATAGATTATTTCCAGGTTTTACAATGGGAATCTTGTCAGTGTTGCTTGTTTTGAGGAGGAAATGCGAGCGTTGGGGCGTCAGCGGGAACGTGTGAATCGGGGAGTGAGTAATTAGGCACCTCAGGGGTGTGAGTGACAAGGTTAACACGCTGGAGCTCTCTCCGCCTCCCTCACCGCCTCACCCCTTGCCTCCTTCCCTTCTGCCCTCAGGAGGGCCCTCAGGAGTGTTAGGTGGTGGATTAGTTGGCAGGGGGTAGTGCTATGCGTGCTATGAATCCGGCGTTGCAACATTGGCTTTGGAGATATAAGCCCCCCGCTCGCCCTGCCTCTCCGAGGAGGGAGGCCCCTTCAGACCACTGCCTGGAGAGAGAAAGAAGAAGAGAGAAGATAGAGGCAGGGAGAAAAGGCTGGCTCCAGCAGGGATTAGAAGATGCTGCTAATCTGGAGGCATTTGCCCTCTTTTCTTTGTGTGTGTGTGTGTGTTTGAGCACACATGTAGGCACACTGCACTTGTATGAACAGTATTTCCTGATCCTACACACTTCCAATCATATTTTTCACTCGCTCCGCTCCAAAATGCAAAACAAAAAGGTGTCAAACAAGAAGATAAGAGTCGGTGCAGAGTTTTTAAAATCATTTCACAGCCACATTAACAGTTAAGTCTTCCGACAAAAAAGCGACCCCTCGACCTTGAAACCCGGCAGGAGCAGGAGAGCTGGAGATGGAGGAGCTTAGTCCTGGAGATCCACCGACAGTTAGTCCAAGTCAATCCCGTGTCTACAGGGAAAGCTGCAGCCTCTGCCACAAAGAAGGGGCCTCAATTAACCAGCTTAAAGACGCTGAAACACAGTGGAAGGACTCGAGCTAAGCGAGAAAAATATTATCCTTTTCTTACTGGTTGACAATGTGAGGTCAAGAACTGTGTTTCAGCACCGACACGTGCACTGTCCTTAACTTTCAGTGAAGCAGGAAGGAGTAAGAGATGTAAAAGGGAAAAAAATCTGAACTCCCGTCCGTAATATCACAGTATACAGTCGGTAAATGCAGTTTCAGGGCAGTTTTGCTCCTTTTACATTTAATTCACTTTGGCCTTGTATTTAAATGCATTATGTAAGCCCTGCACCTCTATGGAATCAGCACAATCATGGCTAGAAATGGGAACATCTCCAAGGTTTTTGGTGCAGAATAAAAGCAATGATGCCATACATCATGAATAAAAGAAAAAGCACAAGTTGAATTTCTCCAAATCATTATCTAATTAGAAAATATGCAAAAAAATAAATAAAATAAACCTGACAAAGCATTCACTTAACTAACTTTCGGCACTGTTTGTATATGATCAGTTGTCGTATCATTAAATTATTTTCTTTTACACTCTGTTGTTCTTTATGCCAAATCTACATCCACACTAATACCTTTCAGTAACTTTAGCTGAGTTGGTGCTAAAACTTGTGATCATATGTGTTTTAAAACTAAAACAAATTATTTTGTGATAGGCGACAAGTGTTGCTGTAGTTTTGACACCTTCTGTCTTTGATTCTCACATTTTCTTTGATACTTTTCTGTCCAGGCTGCAGATACTAGCCTGAATACTTTCTAACAGTTGCTTATTGTTGTTGTGTCTAGGAATGCCCAGGCATCACCCTGGACCAGACATGCCCAACTTCTACTCCCTGTCTCCTGGAGGAGTCGGACAGATCACGCCACCGCTGGGATGGTGAGTCAGACAGACAAAAGCAAAAGCATGCACGGTTGATTCATGTAAACAAGGAGCAATTACCATCCCGTCTCCTCACATCAGATGCACACTGACACTGTGCTGAAAGCAGGAATGCTGGCCCGCAGCAGCAGCAGCAGCAGCCTACACAGGGAGGTCTGCCTCTGGCTGTTCCTGCTGTTCCTGCTGCGGCTTCAGCCACACCGCTCCTCTGTGTGCCCAGCACATGTCAAACACATCACCGCATACATGCCCCTGCATAACCATATGGCTGCTTAACCCCCATCAAAGCTTCCTGGAAGCACTTCTCTCTCTCCGAGTGTCACTTCATGTTTGTGAAGTACTTTTTTTAGTGTCTTTTATTTCTTCTTTTTTTTTTGACTGCACCCTTGTCACTGCCGTTCCTCTTACTTTTTTTTTTCTGTTCTCAACATATCTCAGCTTCTTTCTTCTTCCTCAGTATCTCTTTCTCTGTCAGCGTGATGTTTGTAAAGACAGGGCTTTAGGCAAACACTGAGTGAAGCCAGATGTAAGGTGCAGGATCAGGCGACAGTTGAAGCTCAGACAGTCTCCTTCTTCTTTACTCCCCCTTCAGTCTGAATACCTTGGGTATAAAAGTCCTTTTCTTAAATTTAGGAACTTTTCCCCCACTTTTCCTGCTGATTGTGTTTGCAGTACTAAACATTGCTGATCAGTACACTTCATGCTCCACAAGAATCTTTCTTTCCATAACAAACGTTTGTAAAAAACCAGCAACCAGTTGATTGAAACATAACCGCAGCACGATGAAGTGGGTGTCGAAACGAATAGAAAAATGGCAAAAGAGACATTATGGACTCACTGATGACAAGAAGTAAAATCTACTATTTATTATATCAGAAGAAGAGTTTGAGTCTGTGTTCAGGAAAGAAAAGCATGTCTAAAGATTTCCTTATGTTTAGCAGAAATGGATATTTGAAGCCGTTCTGAAAATTGACTGATTTTTTTAAAAATATAGAAGACCGAAGTGAGTTTCCCTGTCAGATTGTCTTATTTCGCCTGATCTACATTGTTCTTGCAGGAGGCGTGCACAAGCACAGCTCATGGAAACTTGCAGTTCCAAACTTCAGCAAACTGTGATCCTATAATATGAAGGATTATCTCTTTGTGACCCTGTACTCTAGGGCTCAGGAGATCATTTTCATTATCAGTTAATCTGTCAGATATTTTCCTGATTAATTGATTCATTTTTCCCCTATCAAATGTCAGAAACTAGTAAATAATGTTCATCAGTGTTTCCCAAAAACCAAGATTTTTTTTAATAACTTGATTTCAACACTACTGAAAGAAATCCAGCTTACTGTCATAAAGAAACCAGAAAATATTCAAATTTAACATTAAAATTTCGTTAAAAAACGACTATTGACCCATTTGTTTATGCATAAAGCATACAGTATAAATGCGCACCTATTTCTGTCCCACTGTCTTAGTTTACTTTAATTAAATTGCATTATCACAAGTTTTACACTTGGAAGTTGTCCATGTTATTTTTGGCAATCTCATGAAAAATACCCATACCTCTGATATAAAAACACTTTAAACCAGAGAATTTGTTTTTTTCCTTGAAAAAATACTCAGACCCAGTTATCAATTATCAAAATAATTGGCCATTAATACAGCTCTACTGTACTGTCATAATGTAGGAAAGTGGTTGATGAAATCAGTGCTATAAAAGATCTAGAGCTATAAAAAAAACTACCCACACAAGCTACTACAGAGTGAAGACTTTTCAACATTTCACATCAACCAAATACACGTGTGTGTCTGGATTTCTCTCCTTGTTTGTGCACGCTGTTGCTAGTGTGCACCTACTATCACTTCTCACACACTTGGGGGACCCTGTCCCTGCTTCTGTCCTCCTTCGTCCTCTTTAATTAATCCAAGCCTGCTGTCTGCTGTTATTGCAGGTTCTCACACCACATGGTGCCCGGCCCCCCAGGTCCCCACGCCACAGGGATCCCCCACCCGGCCATCGTCAACCCACAGGTCAAACACGAGCCTCCGCATGAAACAGACATCATGCACATGTGAGTCCTGCAAACACAAAGTACCGTCATTAAACACTCTCACACACACTCTGCTCAGTTTCAGAGACAACATACTTCCAGGTATTTGTGCACTGTGCTGCTACAGTAGGCCATCGCTGAACAAACCCTCTGTCAGAGCCTTGTTCTCATTCCCCTGATGTGAGCAGATAAGCAGTGAGGGCCCGTGCTCGACTGATAACAGGCCTATGCTTCATTTGGCCTCAGGGATCACAACACACTTAGCCAGCAACAGATACAGGTCCTAGATTAGTGCTCGGATGAACTGAATTCACATCCCCAGTGTGTGCAGTGGGAAGTGCTGTGAGCGCCCTGAAGTGGTTATCACTGATATTTCCATTATTCATGGCCATCCCCGTACCAAGACTGTACTAGTATCAAAAAGGTTGTTAGAAAGTAAGCCAGGAGTGGGAGCCGAGTGTCTTTGAGTGTGAGCATTTGGTTTTAAGCGATTGCCAATGTGCTGTGGACGAGAAGGTTTGGTTGCCATTACTGGTGAAGTAATCTCTCCGCATGAAGGGCTGCGACTGTGCAACTGCACATGATTAAAGAGGCCGGGGCCCATGGCGTGGCAACCCCTCTCACGCTGCCTCACCATTGGCTGAGAGCAACCAGACCCTCGCTTGCTTTTGTCGCCACTGCGGCACCACAGTTCCCCTCCTCTGGTGCTTTCATTCTCTCATTTTCTAACTACTTTGTTTCCCCCCCTTCTTCTTCTACTTCTTCTTTACCTCCATCCATGTTTTGTTTTTTTTTTCCAACAGGAAATCCCAGCACGAACAGAGAAAGGAGCAGGAGCCCAAAAGACCGCACATCAAGAAGCCGCTAAACGCCTTCATGCTCTACATGAAAGAAATGCGTGCGAATGTGGTCGCCGAGTGCACGCTGAAGGAGAGCGCTGCCATCAATCAGATCCTGGGACGAAGGGTAGGTCAAATAGTTTGTGTACCCCGATGCACAGATTCTCTATCACTGTAGTTTATCTCTGTTGATTGAGCTAAATCACAAGGAAATCACAGTTGGAGCCGCGGCTGTAAAGAGTCTGCATGGACCGACTTCCCAATTAGTTTAAAAAGTACAGAGATTCCTCTCTCTATTAACATACAGCCTTTTATGAACTAGTTGTGATTATTGTCATAATGATTGCCCCAGCCAATTACTTCCCTCTCAGCAGCACAGATACAGACTGCCTATCTAACTGACATTTAATCAAATTGGCTTTAATAAAATATGCCTGGATAATGGCACGGTTGGAAATGACAAAATTTGTTCCTTTTGAGGATTGGGAAAAGACTGGAACCACAGAGCCATGTTAAAAGCCTTAACGAATAGGCCTAGCGGTTGAGGCAGCCAGCCACAGCAAAGCCTAGTTTGTGGCCTGCATAGGGTAATTGCTCGCTGACATAGTTTGAATAAAAAGCGCTGCTAAATTGGAACCAGTGTTTTGATATGAAATCAAAGTTTTTTTTCCTTCTCTTCTCTCCCTCCCTCTGACTCTTTGCATGTTAATCTCTTCATCATGTGTCCCCCTTCTTCTTTCTCTCTCTTTTATCCCCCCTTTTTTTTCTCTACACCAAACGTTTGGAAGTTGAAAAGAAGATTTTTTTTTTTCTTTCTTTTTTACCAAAACACCATCACACTTCTCTATGCAGGGAACATGCAAGTGCATGCCAGTAATTGACTGTATGCTATTTTTTTCCCCCCTAATCTCCTTTGTACTGAAACAGTGGCATGCTTTATCTCGGGAAGAGCAAGCTAAGTATTATGAGCTAGCCCGCAAGGAACGGCAGCTCCACATGCAGCTCTACCCAGGCTGGTCCGCTCGAGACAATTATGTAAGTATCAACAGAACAGATTGGCAGAGGTGCGCGTGCGTGTGTGTGTGTGTGTTGATTTATGTTTGTTTGTGTCAACGTTGCATGACTTGTTCTTTACATGGTTAACCCTCTGAACCCCAAGCCGTCAGGGCGTCTTTTTATTTTTAATCCTGTCACATATGAGTCATTGTGACCTCATTTTTCACTGCAATATAAAAGTCCTGCACCTCTATGGAAGCAGCACAAGAAGTAGTGAGAACTCAAAAACGTCATAAGGACAAGTAGAATTTCTTTGATAATTTATGTTTCAGTTATTGGGATAAAATTGAAACTATATTTTTTTTTTTTCCTCCTTGTGCCCACAAGTGTTACTGATATTCAACAGGGGTTTCACATGCTCTACATATTGAAGTATTTATGTTTTTTACAACCTCTTCATATAACCTTGGCTGTCTTCTCCTCTCTGGTCCAAAAAAACAGCCTGCAGTTCAAAAGTTTGCTGATTTTTTGTAATGTGGCTGTTGGTCTCAGTGGAGTCAGTCATGGTGCCCCAGTTGCTCTAAGGAGCGCAGAATTTATTGTTTTTTCCACAATCTGGATAGTGCAAATGGTTAATTTTTGACAAAATTCTAAACAAGACGTGAACAATAAAGTGACTGATGAAATATGACTATTTAAAGCTCTGATTTTGTTACTTTTGCTTACACTTGTCACACGTGATTTGTTTAAAGACCGTCAGAAAGTTGATACTCTAATGATCAATAATTTCATGATAAATGGTGTAATTTTTTAAAGAAAACATGCTTTTAAAACCTGCCAGCAGGGTTTGGGGGATTCAGAGGGTTAATTGAAACACAATACTGACACACACCCTAATTCACACTAGTCAGCCCCATGCTAATGGGGTCCATTTGTGGACCCTTTGTTTCAGCCTAATGTGTAATTCATAACACTGCGATCATATTACCATCCACAGTAAAATGGATTGTAGCATCACGGACATTATTTTTGCTACAGTGAGTGAAAACTGCCTGGTAATGGTTATGCTAGTCTTTGATGTTCCATATCAGCATGGAGCTCTGGATGTAAAAAGCACCTGTTAGACTGAGCTGAGGAGGCTGGATTGTACATGCAGCATTCAGCAGCAGCAACCTTTGCTCCCCTAGCTGCCCATTTTGTTTGTGAATGTGGGAGGTTCAGCTGGATTTAAGATGCAGTCTGTTTTTGGTGTCTATCACGGTGTGCATATGTGTCTGTGTATTCGCTTGGAAGTTGTCAGATCTGTCCCTGAGTATGTGGCGTGTATGAATTTGTGAGAGAGAGAGCACCAGCCTTTATTAAAAGTGTGGCTCCGGCACTCACATTCACTCCACCACCAAAGTGCTTTGTGGTGTTTATCTGCCTCCCCTCGGACACCGACAGCATCCCCCCCTGCTTCTGCCTCCACTGCTCCACTGCCAAAATGCCTCGCTGAGGGGGGAGACGGCTTCACAGCTCTGCTCCCAGTTAAAGATACACAACATCAGCTAGTGACAGTCAGCCCAGTTCCTATTTAATTTCCAGCTTTGTTGGTACAAACACATTTGACGGGTTGGAGGGGGAAAAAAAATGGCTTTCTGCTTGGCATAGCAGAGAGATAAAGGGAAACGATATGTTTAACGCAAAACACTTCTCACAAGTAAATTCTGTATCCCTGAGAGCGCTATTCTGCGACCCCTCCCACAAACAAAATCCTCAGCTGTACACAGGCGGCACATCATGCCTGGAAACACCCAAAATAGGTAACGCACTGGCATGGAGAGCGTGCAGCATTCATAGTTTTGCTGTGTACCCCCTCTCTCATCCTTTCTCTCACCCACTCTCACTTAGTCTGTCTTCTTCCCTGTCTGCCGCAGCAGTAGAAGGCAGATTAGCTCATGAATAAGTGGATTAGCAGACTTTGCAGCAGGAAACCAAAGTGCTGCTCATATTTGACTAGAACGACTCTACGCTGCTATCTATACCTATAGTCTCCCCCCTGGGGATTTAGCATAAGCTATAAATCCTTACACACTCCCACCACCTCGCTGGAAGAAGAGTGGCGCTCTTCACAGTCATTGAGCTAGACTAGCCTAATTACAGTGAGCATTTTTAATTGCACTCCATGTTAATATTTGTCATTAGAGGGACTTCAAAGGCAGAGGAAATATGACACAGACTGGTCACAATCTGCTTCTGTTTGGTTTGGATGGCCACAACTCAATAAAAGCCCCTAAAAAATGATAGGAAGTAAGTAATTTAAAAGCAGGTAGAGCACACTTAGCCATCAGCTCAGACTCTCTGGTTGGTCCGTCCCTCTCAGCGTGGCAGTTTGCGGTGGAGTCCGGAGTCCAGGGGATGCTGGTTGGATGCCCAGCAGGGGATGAGTGAACATGGCAGTCAGCAGCAGGATATCAGAGTGGTCTAGTGAGCGTGAGTGCTGGAGCCACACTTTATGTGTTCCTCTGTATATTTTTTAGGGAAAGAAGAAGAAGCGGAAGAGGGAGAAGATGCAGGAATCAGCCCCAGGTAAGCACCAGCCCCCCAGTTCCCTCTTTCTTTTTTTGGTCTGTTGCATTTTGAAGTTGTGAGTTACACCATCTTTCCATAGACCACACATCATCTTCTACTGTATGCTGCCACATTTCTTTTGCTAATGCACACTCTGTTAAGCTATAAAAAAACAACTAATCCTCCGTAGACAGGGACCAACGCTTACAAAACTGACAAGTAAAGGTATACACCAACCAAACTAATGTCACCTGCTATCCTCATTCTGGCTTCAGTAGACTGGCTCGACTCTGTGCAGAAGGCACAGGCCTTTACTTCTCCCATAGACTTTCTTTGTATACATCCCACCATCCATTTGTCCCTTGCCTCTCTCTCATCCCCATCTTTAAAAATTACACCTACTTTGGGATTAGTCTGTCCATTCTATACGACTACTTACCGACTCTGGGCTTTGCACTGTTTGTTTGCCTGCTGCACTACAGTGTGTCTTTCTGCTGACCTTGTTTAGCTGCGCTTATGAGCCTCCTCTCAGCACTGCAACTGTAATCCATTGAGAATTACATCTTAAAGGGATAGTTTGGAATTTTAGGAGTGGGGTTGTATGAGGTATTTATCTGTAGTCTGTGTATTACTTACAGTAGATGGAGGTCGGCATGCCATCAGTTAGGAGGAACAGGCACAGAAGCTAAGCATTGTACTGCAGTGGACAGGGGCAGCAGCAAAATGCATTTTAGTCACCTAAAATAAATATATATAAGTTTAAGTGCAATTTATATTAAGAAGATTAATACTACTTGACCTTGCCGCTAAATAGCCGTCTCTGGCTGGGAACTGAAGCATTTCTTTGCTCTCGTCCAAGCCACCAGACTCCATTGACAAAAACAGTAATTTTACCTGTCAGAACAGGGAGTGGCTCTTCTACCGCAGCCTCCATTGCTTAGATTGTTTGTGTTATTTTGTGACTTTAGTGAATTCAAATGAACTCTTTAAAACACCAAAGTCAAACAATAGCACAAACACACTAACTGATCAAGGTAGCAGTAGACCAGCAGCTCACTTGTTCTGCAGGTTAAATTGACTATTTTTGTCAATGGACTTTGGTGGCTTTGACGAAAGCATGGAATGATGTTTCCCCTGTGTAAACCTAATCAGACCCTTTTTAAAAGGGTAAATTTAAACTGATTTAGAGTTTTTTTTAGGTGGGCTAAAATATGTTTTGCTGCTTTCCCTGTCCACAGCAGTATGTTGCTTAGCTTCAGTGCTGGTACTCCAGTCGCGGGCACGTCGACCGCCATCTTCTGTAGCTAACACTCAGACTGAGGATGAGTACCTCATACAGCCCCACTTCAAAAAACCCAAACTATCCCTTTGAGTAAAATGTCAGTATTTTTTCGGTCTGTACTCTGTGCAGGCCTGATGGATGGTAAATATTCATGCCGTCCAAATACATCAAAATTTTTAAAAAAGATGCAATTTTCTGCAGGTACAGGCCAGAGAATGAAAACGGCGTACATCTGAGAATATGGTAAGACAAACCCTCTATCCCCTCACTGTCCTCTCAGTTCACTATATGTCAAAGTCTTTTTAAACTGCTAAACACTGACTTGAGAGTATGTACTCACAGACTAATCCTGAAAAGGTCCATCCTAACCTCGCCATAGTCATTGTGTCGGTGGTGTTAAGGCCTGAAGAGGGATTGTGCTTTGTGTGTAGAGTTTCTCAATGGCCTCAGCACAATAGCCATTGGATTTTCTCTGTGTTTGTGTGTGCTAACGTGCATGTGTGTGTGTATGTTGAACTGGTCAATGCAATGTTTCTGTGGTAAAGCACGGGTTGGATTAAAGGTCAGATGTTGCGTCAGCAGTTTGTGGCTTATTTTTCCTCCATCATGCATTGTGGAAAATGTCCAAAAAAGAAAAGAGGGTTGAAAAATATGGCTTAATAAATCAAGACAGCTCATCCATTCTGTGTTTTCTAAACATGGACTAAATAATACATCTGAAAACAGTTTTACTCGCTCTGAACATTTTTTTTCCTGCTGGTGGAGACGTCAGCTCAGCCCCATATGGACTACATGTGTTGTCTCTCTCTGCATCTTTGTGAGGCAGGGCAGGATTCAGCAGCTTGTTTGGCAGGAACTTAATGAGATGCTATACCTTAATAAGATTTCATGGTATCTGGGGTTTCAGGGTGTATATAATGCCTTCATAACAAAGG